>JAKSZP010010670.1:0-161841 GCA_022478985.1 Massospora cicadina
CTGAGGTAAGATCTTTCCTATTAGATGACCAATATTTCTGATAATTTTTGCTATAGTTGTGATGGTCAGATCTGATAAAGTTCTTATTAGATGAGATCAACCTTCTTGTGTGATTTTTTACCCCATCAGATAGCTTAGCATCATCCTTCAGAGGAGGCTGATAACTCCAAAGGGTTAATCGTTGGTCTATATGAGAATCGGATATCTCTGATGGGGATTTTACAATCTCATTAGGCCAAGATATCCAATCTTGATCTTGAGTAATTTTGGTCATTGCATTTGAATCCCAACAAATGGGGTTGCAAATTCTGGGTTCGCGGCCTTGTGTTTGACTCAGCTGGATATTTCTGGGCAAGTTTATGTTTTCTGGTTGTAGCTCACTCCAGGTCAACGCCTGTGTGGGAGTTTAGTTTGGCGAGAGCTGCACCAAAATTAGTTGGTGGTTGGAGAAATTGATATTTTTTGTTGAGAAGTTAGAGATGTTCAAATGATGGGTTTTTAGGGTGAGGATGTAGTCAATGTGGCCCATTAAGATGAGCGTTCCCTCATGTATGTTGGGGGAGTTCATGTAGGGAAGGAGTGGTGACCTGGGGAGAGGGTATCGTGTAGGCCAAGGGATGCCTTCATTGTGTGGAATTTAATGTTTTCCACTGGTTATCCACTGGGGTTAGGCCATCAGTCCATGTTGAGGTTATC
The DNA here is from genome assembly GCA_022478985.1 of Massospora cicadina. Taxonomy (NCBI): domain Eukaryota; kingdom Fungi; phylum Entomophthoromycota; class Entomophthoromycetes; order Entomophthorales; family Entomophthoraceae; genus Massospora; species Massospora cicadina. Next base: position 697 of record JAKSZP010010670.1, read on the forward strand.
ACAGCAGTTGAAGTCGCCCAACAGGATGGTATCTGGTAGGAGGGTGAGTGTTGGGATGGTTTTGAGGAATTGTTTTCTCTCAGCTGTGGTTTACGGTGTAGATACATGCTATTGAGATTATGGCCTCTTAGCTTGCAATCATTGCTACCATGATGCAGCCATGCAGATATGAAGAGGAGTTGGCGATTTTTAATTTTATTGTTATTTCAAATAATCACACCACAGTGGGACGTCCATACTGATAGGGATGGTGAGACCCTGGCTGACAGGATCCCTCTTTCCCCTATAGACAGCGGGTTTCTTGGATGGTCAAGATATCTACAGGGGGTTTTTGCAGGAAGTCCAGCTTTTTGGTTTGGGACACTTGAGCCCTGGCTCCTGCCATGTTTAACGTCCCTATTGACATTGAGGTGCCCGCAGTGCCTCAGAAGTTGTTGGGAGGTCCATCCAGCCCTAACCCACCATTCATTGTCTTAAAATTGCTCCATGTCGCTGGGCCAGTCCACTCTATGTCACTGTCTGATCCCTTACCCTGTGTCAATTTCATGTGAGTTTTGCAGTTTTTAGGGTTTGTTTTAAGTTTTTCTGCTCGTGGCACATGGTGGTTCAGTGTGGTGCGCTGATTGGATTCTTTGGTTTTGGGGCTCAAATTTGAAGAATTGGGTCCCGCATTTTCGCCCATAGTGAAGCTGAATTGTTCTGCTAAGTTTGCTTGATTGATACCACTTTGTGATTCAGTAAAATTGTTGAGATAGTTATAGTCTTGGGCATTCTTCTCTTGTTGGGTGGCTCAGTTAACTTCTTCTATGTCCTCCTCAGCTTCGGCACTTTGTTCTGATTGGTTGGCTCGGTTGATTATCTCTACGTCATCCTGAATTTGTTTGGGGTTGATGGAGGAGGCCGCAAGTGATGCAGCCTTGGCCGCTGCCCGCTTGCAGGCCTTCTGTACCTTTTCTGATAGTTTGGGTGATAAAGGGTCTATGAGGATGTATTGCCCATCCTCTCCCCAGAGGAAGTGGAGTTTGGCATCAGTTATTTTGCCAAAGTCTTTGTCATCATTGTTCATGGTGTCATCGCAGAAGTCTGGGGCAAAAATGCCCTCCTTCATGGGGCATGCGTGTTCCTTGTGCACCAATGTGGTGCAGTGGTTGCGGATAGGCAGTGCACGTTCTGGTGTGATGTGGAATGCCTTTGACACTCCCCCATTTGGGAGGTGAAGCACCGCTGTGCATGGGATTTTTGTGAGGTCTGCAGCCACATCAGGGACTGGGTTGATCTTGGCGATTGCCTTTCCTGTGCACAAGTTTGGCATCAGGTGAAACCTCTATAGTTTAAGCTTCTTAATTTCTCCATAGCTTTCCAGTCTAATTTGGAGCTCCTCCTTGATTACCTTGTGGATAAGGTTGGTAGGGAGCGAGTTGAAGGAGATGGACAAAGTGTTCGCTTTGTTCCATCTAGTGCGTGTGGTGCGGAAAATTTGTTTGCTCTTGATGAGGGCAATTTTGATTCAGAAATTTGTGGCGGCATCTTCATCTTCTTCAATTTCGAAGCCCATATCAATCCAGCTGCAGTATATGGTATGAGTGGTAATAAACACGCATGGGGAAAAGGGAGGCCTGTGCCTCGCTACAATATCCCACAGAGTTAGAGACTTAACCCCTAGGAAAAGTTGTAGCCCATTCTCTACCTTCAATAGGGGTTGTGCATATTGGATTTCATGTATAAATTAGTTTTGTGGTAAACTCCACAAACTCAGTGGTGTCTGAGTTTGTGGTTTCTTGGCGGCATTGGTTCCTGGTCCCCATCCAGGGCGTTTCTTGCCCTTTGGCGCACCTTTTTGTCCATTGCCAGATACAAATTTCGCCCAGTTTAATTTGGATTTGTTGAAATATCCCATCTCTCCTGTGTGATTATCAAAAATTGCTGTTCTAATTGACTCAAAGTAACTAATGTTATTGTTATGGGAAAGAAAAGCCAGAATTTTTTGTATCAAATACTCTTCATCTCATGCATCTTGGAAATTGCTTCACCCTTATCATACAAGTGATAAATTTTTTCTGGTATTATGGCATGTCCTAGAAATTTCAAGTCCTTCTGGAAAAATACAATTCACAGGTTTTAGTTTGATAGTATTCTCTCTCAGTCATTGGAACACTGAATTGAGCTGATCTAGATGACTGGTAAAGGTTTTGGAAAACATTGGTATGTCACATAATTAAATGATCACACGGCTTAATTTATGATCTTGCATTATGCGACCCATCATCTGTTGGAATGAGGCGGGAGCATTGCTTATTCCATGTGAGACTGGGATGGTTTAAAAATTCTTCCATGCATATCAACGCGAAATTCTCTTGGTCTTCAGGCGAAAGATACTCCTGCTAACTACTTCTGGAGAGGTCCATCATAGAGAAAAAATTCATTCTGGAGAGTGGGCCAAATCACTGTCAATCCTTATAATCGGATAGCAGATCTTCTTAGCAATGTTGTTTAGCTTCCTGTAATTAATCACTATTATATTACTACCATTTTATTTTCTATAAGTAACAGCAGGGATTACCATAGACTCCGGGAGGGCACAAATAATATGACATTAAATAATTGCTTGATCTCAGTCTTCAAGTATTGCTCCACTACCTTTGACTTCTTATATGGCTTTGATCAGATAGGGGTTGAATCTCCTACGTTGATACTATGTTTCCGGTTTTAATTTAAACATAATAACATCTGTGGTGGAGAAACATATTGATATTCTTCAGAAAATTTATTTTACATTATTAAGTCTCTCCTAATTTCTATCAGATATTTCTACCTGAGAAATAGCGCAAATAGGATTGTCAGAAATTAGGCCAAAAAAAAGGTGAGTACCAATAAAATGTACCTGATAAATTTCATTAATGGGAAGTAATTGATTTTTACTATTCTCTTGATGTTTCTTAACTAATAGATTCTTGTTGGTTAGATTCTCAGGTAGTAGCTCAATAGGCTACCAATAAGGTGGATAGAACTCCTGGCAAAACTCTTAGTTTAACCTACTTACTCCATCGACACAAGTGTTATGTAGCAAGCAGTTCAGGGGTATATGCAGGGTTATGTTGGTGGAAACCACTCTTTATCTCCATGGTTTAATTTTTACCTTCTCGGTGGAATCAAATGATATTCTCTGCTGCATCTACTGGTTTAGGTAGCTTTTTTTGTTTTTTTCAGGAGGTATAATATTGAAAAGGTGAAGTGGAAACATGGTACTCACTTAGACAAGAGTAACCTATTTTGCTGTAGTCTTTATCATCTAATACAAGGAAACTTATTAGTTGAGGAGTTATTACATGTAATTCTTTCAGGTTAATAACTCCTTCATATTTGATCATAAAGTAATCCCTGATGAGTGGATTAAATTGAATATTGTCTAGGGCAAAAGTGGTTAGCTAAAATAATAATTTTAACTCATATTGCCATAGATGAGCATACATTCATCATCTTGGTGTTATTTGGACTAGCGATACTATACTCTTAGTGTATTTAAAGTCTGAGGCGAGCTTTATCTATTTGGTGAGTCTAGATGAAACAACAATGATAGGTGTGTTGGATTTTTAGCTCTAATTAGGCTCTCAGGTGCTTACTTGCCGCGAATCCAACTATAATCGCCAATGGCTATTCTTACCACTTATATGAAATTAATATAAACTTACTAATAATAAACTTGATGCGTTTTTATATTCTTTATTAGAAGCTGCATGGGGCCAAAAAGCTAAGCCCATTAATGTTGTGATAAATTTTAATTTAGAGGATTTGTAGTTTAGGTTCGGATTGCTTGGTACTGTCCAAATTAGGAAATATGCAGATTTGACCTATTAGGTTATTTGAGACTCGTTTGCTTCAATATGAGGGCCAAAGGGGATGGAACTGCCGGGAAAACAAACCCGTGGGGTAGGGATTTAATTGAATTGGCCCAATCAGAAGGCGGAAAAATCTTTTCGTCCTGAGGAGCCCCCACTGACCCTATAAAAGGGGCCAGTCTTTGTGCGAGCATTTGTACAGAATTAGCAGTAGTCGTGGAAAGAGCCTCCGACGGACTCCCCTGAATTCGCTGCATAGTCGGCGCAATTCAACTGCCCAAACTCGTGGTATTTGCCCGAGTTTTGTTAATGAAAGTGTTACCCCAATTAGTAGGGTTCCACTGAGAATTGACCAAGGTCTTTTGGCCGATATTTTGCTCATTTACCTTGAAACCACTCTTATGACATACTCAGACTTGTAATTGTCTGACATTACCCCCTTCAAGAGTAGTTTGCAGGGTATATGATCACAAAAACCGCCCATGCACACGGTTAATAGTAAGACCCAAAGCAAGGGACTTAATTGAATACTCATCCCCTCACTTGTAGGTGATGACAAAGGGACCTTCCCAGATAAAACCAAGCTTTTTCCTTCTTGGTGTGATGCAATTGTGATAATACAGAACCAAGTCTGATACTTGAAAGGAAGGGAAATGAACCCAGCGCTCATTAGCTGCTTGGCCTTCCTAGGTGACCATCTTGGCCAAGTTATTCATAGTCTCATCTTGCAGCTGAATGATGTGCTGGGCCATTCTTTTCATAGCTTGTTTGGGATCTGTCCTAACAGTGAAAACGTCCTTGGCTAATAAGGTGGGAACTTTGGGTTCTCTTCCATACAACATGCAGAAGGGAGACATCTTAAGGATGCGATGGTAGCTAATCCGGTAAGCCATGAGGGCACTGGGTAAGTAGAGATCCCAGTGTAAAGGGTTGAAGCTAACCATCTTGCGGAGGATGGAAACCAGAGTTCCATTAACCCTTTCCACAGCCCCATTTCTAGATGTGTTTATAGGGAGCTGAGAAGAGTTATTGTGCTCCCAAGGAGGTGGAGAGGAGCTGTACAACTCGAGAGGTAAAGTTATTCCCATTGTCACATAGGAGGACTTGGGAGCACCCATGCCAGGTGAAAATATACTGGTGTAAAAAGGTGGCAGTGGCTTTAGCAGTCTGAGCGGGAGAGCCACAGCTTCAACCCATTTGGTGAAATGATCAATACCAACCAAAATATATCGATTGCCCCCAGTAGTTTGAGGGAGAGGACCTACCACATCCAAGCTCATGGTGTGGAAGGGCTGTTGAGGCGTGGTTGGTTGATACTGGTACCAGGTCTTGAAGCTGGATTGTTTTTTGCAGGTGAGACAGACATCCAAAACCTCAGTTATGGTTTCCATGATGCCCTCACAGTAATACCGCTCTCTAATCCACTCATAGGTTTTTTGGGCTTGGCCATGGCCCATCATCGTGTGGGACTCCATTATTGCAAGTATACGCTCAGAGGTCCAAAGATAGGGCAACCATTTTATCCCTACTTGTTTGTATAACTTCCCATTTTCAACCTTTGTGTTGTGGGAATGGCGAGCGAGCATTTTCTGTACAGGTTCATCTTCATCCGCCCAAGCCTCAGGAGTCATGAGGAGGTCATGCAATCTCTCTGCTTCTCTATTATCAAGATGAAGGAGAGGCAGCCGCATCACCCATCAACGTTCATATGGCTCGTCCCTGCTCGGTGCTCAATGGTCATATCATAGTGCTGGAGCTTAAGATCCCTGTGCGCCAACCGCCCAGTGGGGTCCTTCATATTTTGCAACCACTTTAAGGAGGCGTGGTTGGTGATTACCTTGAAGGAAGTCCCATATAAGAAAGGGCGGGTATATTTCACATTGAGTAGAATAGCAAGGCACTCATTTTCAGTGACTCTGTAGTTGTGCTCAGCCTTAGAGAGCATTTTGCTGAAATAGGATACAGGATGATCAATCCCATTTTCATCCAACTGAGCCAAGATAGCTCCAACGGCAAAATCAGAGGCGTCCGTGAATAACATGAAGGGCTTGCCATAGTCAGGATGACGGAGGATAGGTCGCTTCGCAATAACCCCTTCAGGGTCTCAAACGCGGCCTGTTGTTCAACACCCCACTGGAAGGGAGTGTTCTTAGCCAAGAGCTGTATGAGGGGCTCACTGAGCTGGGTGAACTTGGGGATGAACTGATGGTAAAACCCCATCATACCCAGGAAGACTTGAATGTCGCGGAGGGTTTTAGGTTCAGGCGTCTTCTCTATTGCCTCCTCCTTGTCTTTGAGGGGCTGAATCCCTTCGCGGGAGATGGCATGCCCAAGGAAGTCGAGCCTCTTCTGGAAAAACGTACACTTGGAGGGCTTCAGCTTGATGTGAGAGGCCCGCAGCCGTTGGAACACCTCCTTTAAGTGTGAGAGGTGCTGTGTGAAAGTCTTGGAAAATACTGTGATATCATCGAGATAGACAATCACATAGCTTAGCTTGAGATCCTGGAGTATGTGGTCCATCGCCCGCTGAAAGGTTGCAGGGGCGTTGCATAATCCCTGAGGTAGCCGAGTGGGTTGGAAAAGACCCTCTCTACAGATGAGGGCGCACTTCTCCTGGCCTTGAGGAGAAAGGTCCATCTGCCAGTATCCGCTAGCCATGTCCATGGCTGAAAAGTACTGGGACCCAGAGAGTTGCACCAGAGCATCATCAATTGGGGGGATTGTATAGCTGTCTTTCTTGGTAAGGTTGTTCAGCTTGCGATTGTCCATGACGATCCTATGCTCGCCATTCTTCTTTTTTATCAGTAGAAGAGGGGACGACCAGGGGCTTTGTGAGGGTACCAGCAGCCCAGCGTCCAACAATTGTTTGAGCTCCATCCGCATCTGTTGCTCCTCAACTTTTGATTTGCGGTAAGGCTTGGAGCGAATAGGGCGAGCATCCCCAACGTCAATTGTGTGAGTCCAACCCTTCATGTGCCCATAGTCGGTATCAGATTGAGAAAAAATGTCGCTATAGGACTCCAGTAAACTGAGAACTTTATTAAGCTCAGCTGGAGTTAGATCATCTGAAATCTTGACGTTGGGCAAGGTGCATATTGTTTGATCAGTGGGCAGTCCCATATCCGCCATAGACCCAAGGAAGTGAACTTGGTGGATGTCTTCATTAGGTAGCAGCAGGGCTTTTCCAATCTCCTGATGCTTTTGGATGATCATGTCCTTACTAGTAAGGTTCCCCAGCAGAAGGATGATAGGGAGCTGGTAGGCAGGGTTTAAGATACCTGGCAATACCTGAGGTTCCAAAGGGCTTAGGCCATCGATGCTTGTGAGATGCAGAAGGAAGTTGCGAGGGATGTGCATGGTAACGTTGGTGTCTATCACCTTTTTCTCACCCGCTTTATTGACTATCTCATCTGCCGCATACAAGGGAATGCCCTCTGAAGCATCCACGGATTCAGGCAACAGTTTAGTGTTTCTGCCCGATGTGGTGTAAGTAAGGGTAAGGGCGGAAGAAGGAAACTCAACGATGCAGGTATATTCCTTCTTCTTAGGCTTGTCGTTGGTAAAGACTAGGGGAACTTCATAATTTAGAAGAGAGAGAGTCCCCTGTTTCATGTTAATGATCCCGTCATACTCAATCATGAATTGAGTGCCAATGAGAAGGTCATACATGTTGTTGTCAAATGCCACAGCGGGGGCAGACAAGAGGAGTTTCCCAATTTGTATGGGTAAAGAAGAGTAGGCTCCAATAGCTCGTGTGTTGTTGGGCCCTGCAGTTCCAAACTCTTGAGAACAATCAAGGTCAGGGGCCAACTTAATCTTTTTGATGAGCTTGGTGGAGACCACGTTCACTGAGGCACTCGTGTCAAGGATGGCTAGCATGCGCACCTTATTGATAACAACCTCTACCTTGGTTATCGTGCTATCAAAGGTAGGGGTGAGGGCGAGAACCTTCTTCAATTGGAAGGTAGAGGCCAGGCGTTGAGCCATCGCGGGCCATTTATTTTTAGGGGATTAAAGGGTATGGACCTGCAGAGTAGAGCGGATCATTGCACCAATAAGCTGGTCAGCATCGCTCGCAGTATCTACCACCTCTGATACTCGCACTAGCTGTTGCATATAGGTATGTAGGGGGATCACACCTATCTCAATTTGTTCAGCCTCAATCTATTGGGCACCTGCACTTCCATTGGCGCTCCCAACACATAATAGCCTACGTCCTCCTCACCCCCTTTGGACTCGTCATCAGGGTGATTGTCAATGCACCTCAACGAGCAGCTAGGAGGGGATGGAGAAACTGGCTTCATCTTCTCACAGGAGAGGTCTTTGTCACTCAAGTCTACCCTGTTCACTTTTTCAGGGTGCATCGTGGAAGTACCCTCTTTTGGGGAAGGCGATAGAAGTGTAATAGGTTTGTCTTTGGCCGTGGGAGCGACCAGCTTGGGTAATCCCTTAACAGCAGGTTTTATACTAGCAGCATCCTGAGAGGAGGCTGAGGGCAATTGAGGCAGCGACTTAGGAGGGAGCGATGCTTTAGTCAACTTAGAAGACTGCTCGGCAATAGGCTGCCCAGATGAAGGGCTAACCGGCTTCGCTGGCTGAGATTTTGAACTCAAAGGGGGAGAGGAACGCGGCCCCGTAATGGCCACTATTTGCCGCCTATCCTCACACGATGGAGTATTATGTTGGCGTGGCAACTCAGCAGAGGCGGGGTTCCATAAGGATACAGCCATAGATGGGGCTGAAAGGGTCTGAGTTTCTTCCCACATTGGAGCTTGGAGCAAAAGTTCAGGGTTGTAGAAGTCAGCCACTTCCAGTAACGCCTCCTTAATATCCCGTACCATTTTTAGGGAGGGCTTAACTGCAGTGATATGCATAGCTAGAGAGGGATAGGCCACTAAGCTAGCCACGATAGCAGCAATGGCATCATCTAGAGGGAGCAGTTTGGCCAGCAACAGCGGTTGAGCTTGGGCATAGAAGCGTTCAATGAAGGAGGGGAGAGATTCACCCTTCTGCAGGAAAAGGCGCATAAAGGCCTGTTTATGCCGCTGTAAACTTTGTTTGGATCCAAACTCATCAAGCAACGCTTTTTTAACCTCCGCCCAGGTAGTAAGTGTGGCCATCATGGGAACCATGATCTCTTGAGATAGGCGACTCAAACAGGGAAGGAGACTCCGTTTTTTTGAAGGTCAGTCACTCCTTCCATAGCGGATTCAAAAACATAGAGGAAGGAGGCAATGCTGTCTTCCCCAGGGGTAAACTTATCTCAGAACGGAGATTTGACTATCAAAGGGGAGGGCCCATGGGGGCCTTGAGAAGAGAGCTAAAGCCTTTTGAGGCGAGCCAAAGCACTGGCTAGCTGGGTTTCGACTGCAGCTAACCTTAGTTCCGCGGTATTTGTCATTTTTAAAAGCTTTTTTGGTGTATACAATAAGCCCCTGTAGTGAGCACCACTTGTTGGATTTTTGGCTCTAACAAGGCTCGCAGGTGCTTACTTGCCGCGAATCCAACAATAATCGTCAAGGGCTATTCTTACCACTTATATGAAATTGATATAAACTTACTAATAATAGACTTGATGCATTTTTATATTCTTTATTAGAAGCTGTGTGGGGCCAAAAAGCTAAGCCCTTTAATGTTGTGATAATAGTAATTTAGACAATTTGTAGTTTAGGCTCAGATTGCTTGGTGCTGTCCAAATTAGGAAATATGCAGGTTCAACCTATTGGGTTGTTCAAGACTCGTTCACTTCAATGTGAGGGCTGAAGGGGATGGAACCTCCAGGAAAACAAACCTGTGAGGTAAGGATTTAACCAAATTGGCCCAAACAGAAGGCGGAAAAAACTTTTCGCCCTGAGGAGCCCCCACTGACCCTATAAAAGGGGCCAGTCTTCATGTGAGCAATGTACGGAATTGGCAGTAGTCATGGAAAGAGCCTCCGATGGACTCCCCTGAATTCGCCATATAGTCGGCGCAATTTGACTGCCCAAACTCGTGGTATTTGACCGAGTTTTGTTAATGAAAGTGTTACCCCAATTAGTAGGGTTTCACCGAGAATTGACCAGGGTCCTTCTGGATGATGTTTTGCTCATTTACCTCTAAAACAGTCTTATGACATACTCATACTTATAATTGTCCAACAAGGTGATCCCATATCAAAGATAGTTATAACTTGGATCTTCTGATTTACCACTTCCACTTTTATAATAATTTCTTCCAAACTTTAGTGGAAGGAATAATACCTTCTTGAGGTGGAACGTTGCATTGAGTTTTTTGGCAGGCTTGAGATACTTCTTCTTGATCTCCAGCAGACTGTGGATGCTCAAGATGGGTCTGATTAACAGGACAATTCTGATCAACATTGCTGGTTGTACCAATTTTCTGTGGACACCCTATAAACTGACTGAGGTAAGTGCTCTAGGAATTTTTATGTGTTGTCAAAATTTTCAGCTTTCAGTTGGTCTTTTTGTAAATCTCAGTAAGTGAACCTAAAACATAATAACCTGTATCCTTGTGACCCCCTTCAAAGACATCATTGTGTAGGTTCCAATGCAAGAGAGTGAACTATCAGCAATATTTTGTTTCCAGGTACTTTGAGTCAGTCATCTTTAGATATCTGACCCTAAGCTGACCTTCCTTTTCCCTGCTTGGCATGGTCAGGATTATTCTTAAAACATATATGCTCAGTATTGTATTCTTCTTGCAGAAATTGCATCTTAGCTATTCCTCCTTCCTAGGCTGCGCTTTCTCCACGGTATAATATCTGGGTTTTGTGGAGGCTTTTTTAAAGGTCTCCAGCATGTGTATGTCTGATACATCAAGAAAGGTTTTTTAATGTCTAAGACATAGTTGAATTTTATTCAAGTATGTGACGTGCAAGACTAGGTTGTGGTTACTATGTAAACCTGCAACAACGGAAGCTACAGCATCATCCAGAAAATCATTTTTTGAGGTCCATAGTGTTTAGGCCTCTATATTAAAGCAGTCAGTGAATTTGTCAAAAGTTTCATTTTGGCGTTGCGCAATTCTCATGAAGGCCTGTTTCTTCATACTCAAGTTCTGCTTTGACCTGTATTCCTTAATAAGCGCCTCTTTAATTTCTCTCCAATTATGCAAGTCATACATATGAGTCACCATAACCACTTGAGCTATATGGCTTAGATGAAATGTGCCTAAACTTTTTTGATCAGTCATACCTTCAATTACAGATCCATAAATTTCTAGTAAAGAAGCGATACTCCCTTCACCAGGTGTAAACATGTCCTTGAACGTATGCTTAAAGGTAGTAACCAATCTTATAACGGTTTGTAATCTGAGAGATTCAGAATTAATCATCTTATTTATTATGCTGCTCTGTCCAACTTAATGTTCCAGTCGACATATTTGGATCTATAAAAGATTATGACGTTGCTCCATTTTGTCCAGGGCAAGTCTTGACGTAACATCAAGCAGTTTGATTTTTCAAAAAAAACAGCTTTAAAGATAAACAAGTTCTTAATGATGATGTCCATATCATAGGGTTGTTGCTGAGTGGATGAGCAGTAAGTTCACAATATCTTGTTCTCATCCTTCAAAACTCCAACGCGCAGATTCAAGTCCTCCTTCATCTCCTTGCATCTAGTGCTCTGAGGTGGCTTGTCGGTCTTTGATTTTAACTCTTCTGGGAAGTATTCCAAGATATCTCAGCTTCATTGAGTATATGATGACTTGATTAATGACTTCTCAATTGGGTTTTTTTCTCTCAAGTTGCTCTCCAATTTTTTGAGTCTCGCAGTAATGGAAATAGTAGACGCTTAAGTCAAACCTTTGCTAGATCCTGTTAAGCCTGGGTTGCTTAAGAAATGATTTTTGTAACAATGATAGAATCTCAGAGGTTTGATGTGCTTCCAGCTCAATGATCATAATAAAGCTTGCTCTTGCCAGGCCATAAGGACGGAGGTCTGTTCTTCCTCCAGGTGACGGCTAATAGAATCTAAAGCTTCCATTTCACCATGATCTTTTGCTATTCTGTTGACAGAACTATTCAGCAAAGGCTTCAAGTAATCGCTTAATATTTTCATTTTTCTCTAAGATTTCTTTTCAAAGGAGCTTCACAACCTCCTCCACATAATTGATGACACTAGTATCAGGCTTCCTCATTTGATTATGGAGCTGGTAATGTAGGACCATTTTATTTTAATCAAATGGCGTATGTCTCCAATAATTTGTGATGCTAAATCATATACCTTCTCATAGGCCATTTGTAAGGCCCCTTGGGTATTGATATGAAAATGGAGTTCCTCAATATGATCTCCTAGCAAATTAACGATATAATAAAGTGTGGGGTGTACAAATCACAAAATTTAGTGAGAGAGATTTGTACATGACTCATAACTCTCTAGGAGAGAATTGGATTCATACAGGGTTATAAGAGATCTGTACCCAGAGGAAGCTACTTTGTGATTACCTCTTTCTCCTGGTTAATGACTCCACAGATTAACTCTAGGACTTAATGTTGAAGATCAAGTAATACAACAGGATTTAGCAATCTACATACCATTTTCCTGACATTAAAAGAAATAAAGGTGGACTTCCCAATCAAGCATTTTCTCCACCATTTCTGTTGTGCACTATACCATTAACACTAGCAATTGGGTTATCTTCCATGGTGTGATCAATTAGTTGCAGGCCTTGTTATCTCGTCTGTGAATCTGTAGTGTAAACCAGCATTTGAAACTTCTAATTTTAAACTAGATAATGCTATTCCCAAGGAGCCCAAAATTCAATACTTGAGGCTGACAAAGTCGCATGATAAGTATATTTTTATATTTAATAAGTTGTCAATTCACCGCTGATGCCCATCAGCTAGAGTATCCATCTTATGGTAAGTACGGGGAAATGGACTTATTGTAGTCAAGATCAAAATATATATATATATAATTAATGGCGCAACTTTTTATAGTATAGAACAGGGGTTTTATATGTCACATTTATCAATATAATTTTAGATTTTATTTGAGGTGGGCCAATCTGAGGATGATACCGCACTGATGAAGGGAATTTGAATTAATGGGAAAGGAGAGTAAATCCTGGAAAACCTCCATGTGCAGCGTATGATAGGCCAGGAACTCCATGGGCCGCCTTGCTATACGCTATTCAGTTCAGGCATTGGTGTGCAACGCTAACATAGTCATAATCATCGCCTACCCAAAGTTCATCTACCAGGATCAAACTCAGGGATGCAGTGGTAAAGGGTCCATATTCTACCACTGTGGTATCCTCCCCTCATTTAACAATATAATCCTCAAAAGAAAAGGAATTAGTAATACTAATGAGAGATCCAGAAGGGGTCTCTTGACTAGGCGATACATTCTGGATTGTTTATGCCTTTGTATCATAATTTTTATAGGGCAAAATTGGTGAACATAATACCCAAGTCAGATGAGACTGTGAGTCACTTATTTTGATCATTTGGCATTTTTTTGATTATTGTCATTTTATAAGTTGACTTAATTTGCTGCCTGTTAAGTTCTGAGGATTGCTCACTTGATAAATATAATCCTACACAATTAATCAGGAAGAAGTTCGGCCAATTGATCCTCAATTTTGCCAAAGGCTTATGGTATTCTGACCGTTCAGAAACTACTAGGCTTATTAAAATAACCTCAACTAATCTGGTCAATTTTGGGTGTAAAAATCCTTTGTACTCAGTCAATTCTTCCAAGGCAGGCAAGGTTACAAGCTGTGGACTTAGCACTTCCAGCTTGTGGACACTCTCCAAAGAAAAGATACTGATAAAACCCAGGAAAGATATATAACAAAGTATATCTTGTTTACGAATATATTATTTGATGATCCTTCATTAGGCCAGGCGCTGGTATTTATACCTCTTGGGCATCTCCTGGCCACATTTGAGCATGCAATTTCAACAGATTATTTTCCACCTCAGTTCAGCCCTTGACCTGATATGATTATGGCCTATTGCTAGGTTTTTTGGTGGCAAAATACTCTCAAAATTGGGAGGATTTCAGGGACAAAAAACACCATAAGAACATGCAAATTTGTCCTAGGATTCTTTCAATTTGAGTTTTGTCATACTGATGATGAAATACATCTTCTGTGAAATTTTGGCATCAGTTGCAATAAATGATGTACCTCTAATTGGGATGTCAGCAGACCTCTCTCTTGATAGCACTAGGTATTCCCATTTGGGTAGTCCATGTGTAAGTGCTATTGTGCCAAAAACAAGGATTGCTATACGAATTTCACCCTAGGGTGGGAAAAAGTTTATGTTACATTCATCTATTTGTCCATGGGACTTTTAGACGTTATCTTCAGGTTGATCCCAAATAATTTTAATGCTGAATGTTTGATATTGTTCCTGATATTTTGGGCCAATTGCTGAGTTGTTGTGTAGTGATAATCATCCATAATCTATGTTTTTATTCATCCTGAGCTTTTAATATAATATTCAGATTGAATTGATGCTGATAGAATTAGCCTGAGCTGTGTTGTTGCAATAGGCTTTAAGTTGAGAATTTAAAGTTTTTATCTCGAGCATTGGGAGGATAATTACCCATCTGTTGGTTGTCAAAGGGTTTATTTTTGGGTCAACCACCAGAATCTGAAACTTCCTCAAATGCCACTTTAAGTAGATGAACCTGACCTTCTGATAATCCATCATTATGATAAGGCAGGAATTTATCTAGGTGCATATTAAGCTCAATCTGGTCTAGAAGAGCTTATCTAGAATTGAATAAAGCTGTGCTGTTTATTAATTTCCCTAGTTAATTTCTCAAGGTAATAGATTAAAGCCCCTTCTCAGGTCTAGTTGACAATTTGGCTGAGGGAGTTTATAAAGGTTGATATTCTATCCATTGTCTTTAATATTTAAATATCTGACACCCCATAGAGTATGTGAGAATATCATTACTATTTTAATTCCGATGGTTTAATTCCTTTGTAGAATATTAACTAATTCATTGGGATTTGATCCCGCTGGTTTACTGATGTTTCGTTGGGGTAGATTCCGGTTATGCTTACAAGAGACATAATTATTAAAAAAAGAAAAGAGGTGGGTTGAGTGATTTATTTATTAAATAAACAATTAATTATTTAACTATCTTTTATGAATTGATCATATTTGTTGCCAATCAATAGGGGCTTAATGTATGTGCTGAGCATTGATAACGCTTTTGCAAATCAACTGGTGGATTAACCTATAGGCAACGCGACCTGCTGTTAATAAATGAAAGGTCTCTTTATCTAAGCGGGTTGATAGCTTAATAAGGATTATCGCTTGGGTGGCCAAAGGCGTTGAACACATTCTTCAGATACTCAAACTAAAGTGGTCATGTAACTAGTTATTGATGAAACAAATTATAGAGATAAAGTAATCATTATTTTGGATGGCACCTGAGGGCTAAATTCATCAGTAATGATGCTGTTCTTATTGGGGAGCAAATAGAAGGATTGGGCGTCGATGCTTTCTATATAAATCCTTGTTTTTTTATTTAAAAAATCAGAAGTTTGACAAGGCAATATTAAGATTGTTATATAATTTGAATTGTACTTTTGATATTATATTTAAGGATAGTTATCCTTTTTCTATATGTTTCTTTTCATTCTTAAGATTCTTGTGTCAAAAGAGGAAGGGATAAGTTCTCTTGATCAAGATGTTTCCAATTCTAGAGGAAAAGTTAAAAAATATGATTTCCCTTGTCTGGAAGAATCAATTACTTCCAAGTATCATAGGAAGAACGTCAGCTCCTGTTTAGTGTTGAGGACATACTCAATTTGCTGTGAAAGTCTCAACTAGGACAATAGTATTTATACTATTAATAAACCATTCCTTTACAATATCAGCATTCTATTTAATACATACTTCAAAATTCTGCAGTAACCAGAAAAGGTTTACAATGCATGATCACCTCCTTGGCCAAAGTGGTGGTTTTGCTGATCTTGAGGGATGAAATTAATTTTGTGATTGACTAAGCTTTCTGTTTTAAGGAAAAAAGGTGAGGCGTACCCAATATGCAAGGTAGCGATATGATATGTGTTTTCGGACATTCTACTAGATAGGAGATCTCTATGCAAAGAGCCACTTGTGCAGCCTCTCATTCCTCCACTCAATGGACTTAGGAACAGGCTCACGTATTGCCCAATGTGTTAAATCTTGGCTTCGCCCCTTCAAGCTCTGGCGTAAGCCACAGCCATATGAGACTTGGTGTAGATGTAGGTGACATTCATGAGTCCTGTCTTAATATCCGTCCAACGTGTTTAAGGGTTTATCAGGTGTGGGTGGTGAGGGGGTGAGAGAGTCTCAAATCTTATGGCCAGCTATTCCTTCATGAACAGGTTCTTTAGGAGTTCTAGAGCAATCCTTAACTAAAAAATGTGCAATGATATGATTGTAAGGTCATGGTTATGTTGGATGGTCATTCAGTTTTTAATTCACACAGACAAAGAAGTATGAAACTAACAATTAAAGAAGCATAAAGGGCCATAATTAAGTGATGCTGAGGAGTTATCCCTCTAAAACACTAGTTTCTAGTAGGGCAACTATTTCCAGACGCGGAGCAAAAAGTTCATCCACAGAGCCAAGTAACTAAATTAATCATTGGAATAGGTAGGTCCAGCTCTATCTTTCATTGCATGGGGCAAGTTATCATGGATGTGACTGATGGTGGTTTTGAAATCACTAAGGAAGGAAGTGTTCAGCGGGAAATTTAGCTGGATAAACTCCTCTAGAATCAAGTTTTGTTTTAACCTGCATTAGTCTGGTAAATAAAGGCGACAAAGAAGAAAGTCTAGTGTGGTAAGTTTGGCCAGGATGATATGGGCGTCAAGGTGTTTTAAAAAGAGTGGGTTAAAACTAGAGATTAAGGATTGATAAGGCGGCATAATTTTTCAGAATAGTTTGCCTCAAAACTGTTCACCTTATAGATTTTTTGTAAAAGACCTTGTGTTTCAGGATAGCAGTGATGTCAATTTACTTACTAAAATATAGACTAGAAAGACTCTCCAAATGTAATTTTTTAAATCATTAGTGTTGATGGACTGAAGGGCCAGGGTACAAACCATGAGGACTAGTGGTTGTTCTCCTCCGTACTCTAATGGGTCACCAATGATTTGGTCTGAAGCTGTAAGATCCTTTGTTTTGATTTTGCTAGCTTGATTTTGGGTGGCAATTTGAGCTGAGCGCTAAGGGATAGTGGCAACTAAAGATAGAGGGAGCGGAGGACTAGTGAGCCAGTCTAGGATGGTGCCACTATTACATTTTGGAATGGTTTTGAGAATAGTCCATAGTTTTATTTGTGGAGTCTCAATAGATGAATTGAAGTCCGATAGTTAATATTGAAGAAGAATGACTGAGAATTAGGTTATATGATTGCTATATTGTTTGTTTGATGATTTGGCGAATTAAATATTTTCTTACTGTTAAGATACGATAAAAAATTACTCTAATTACTATTTTTACATAAGCAGAATGGAAATATATATTAATTTGATTGGAACCCATTTTATAAATTGGAAAGAAGTAATTTACTATGTTGGGAATTTCAGAATCTAATGCATGGCCAAAGTTGCAATTAAACTCTAAGGAAATTCAGGCAGAGACAGACAGTCAGCCATAGTAACTGGTATAAAACTTTAAAGATCAAGCCATGAAAGGGTGTGATGATGAGAGGATTTGAGAGATAAACTGATATGCAACATTATCAATGTTGAAAAGATCTTAGAGACTTCCCTAAGATTTGGCATTAGTGAGACTAACCAAAAATAAAGACATTTCTAAAATAGAACTTTCCAATTAATTATGTATCATATAATAGATATTAATAAAAATATTTCTTCCCGTTGCATCATTGGTACCTAAATACCGTGCAACCTTCTGCTGGACCATATTCATTTATAGACCTTTGTTCACTGAAAATGTGATAGTAGTGCTCATTACATGGACCCACTGATTCAACCCAACAAGATTTTTTTATAAAAGAGCTATGGCAAATCCATCAAGCACTGATAGGAAATCCAAACTACCTTTGTCAAGCCCTCATGAGCTTCTAAAAAATCATACCAGAGAATCCATGGAAATCTTTATTGAAGAGCCCCTCTACACCATAAAAGCATATTCTGAACAAGGAGATACATTGAAAAAAATCATCTGACAGCCTATCCGGAGCTGAAATATGCACAGCAAAGGAGATCAGACAATGTTGCTCACAAGCAACTCAGACATATTGAGTGGCTTCTTAGGGAGTACCAGCTCTGTGAAGTCAACTGTCGCATTCCAATATGACTGGACAATAAAACCTAAGTTGATATGGTGGAATGGATGGAATCCGCCGAGTTGTTATGAATATGATTAATTGAGTGCCTCAAAATAAGGCAATATTGGGTTGTTGGGAAATCAGCCAAATTGGGCTATTATGAATTGACAAATGAATGATTGGTGGAACCAATGAGATACGGCGAAGTGAATTATTAAGCCATGAAAGCAATACCATTCAAAGTCATTACCATAAAACTGGGATGAAATGATTTTGAAAAAGAAGGTTGTTAGTACTTTT
Organism: Massospora cicadina; assembly: GCA_022478985.1. Classification (NCBI taxonomy): domain Eukaryota; kingdom Fungi; phylum Entomophthoromycota; class Entomophthoromycetes; order Entomophthorales; family Entomophthoraceae; genus Massospora; species Massospora cicadina. The sequence goes on from JAKSZP010010670.1 coordinate 19,082, forward strand.
AGAGTGAGGTAACTGCGAGGATCAGCTGTGTTAGTATATTAAATAAAAAGAGATTTAGGGTAGTGAGTGCTCCATATTTATTTATTTATAAGTTTAATCTGTTATGTCAAGGACAACGATGATCATATTGTTGGTCTTAATTTCTCAGTGGGTCAAACCCTGTGCAAACAATCCATCAGTGTATCTCTCAAATACCGCCAATTTTATAACAGTGGTGCTCATTACAGGGGGCTCATTGACAATAACAATACAATGAAAATGCAGTTGCTGGCCATGTTGCATCCAGGTTTTTTGATAAGGAATCTGCACGAAATGCTGGGTCTGTTGCATATGAGGAGTTGAGACTCGCATTAGATACTGTGCTAAAAAGTCAAGATGGGTTGCTTCATAATGTTTACGGTGATAAGTTGCCGCCATTTGATCACAAAGGAAATAATTATAGGTTTTTTCGCTGATCTGAGTTTGCAACTGAAGGTACTTCAGATCAACAAAGGGCGAAATTATTACTCTCTTCTTTGGATGTTGGGAGTGCTGATCAAGTCATTTGTTACCTCTCAGCTGGTTTCATTTCTTACTATGAAGTTAAGGAGACAATGCTGTGGTTGTTTGGCAGATCTGCAAAAATGTCGCAGTAAAAAACTGAGTTTTTAACCATTGAATTTCAACATAATGAGACCCTCACTGCATTTGTTGATCGATTCTCAGCAGAAGCCCATGTGTTAATTGGGGCAGGGGTTTTAACTGAATGTGACACAATCATAGCGTTGACATCTGCTGTGAAACCATACCATGAACTTTTTAATGCGCTGGCTCCATATTTAGAGGTTGATGTACCTTTTCTTAAACTTGTTCAAGTTCTACGCCAGCTATCTGCTACCTTCCCTCCACCCAGTATGGAGTGGAACCCTATCACCTCCACTGTTAGCCTTGGTTATTCGGAGGAATCATCCCTCCCTGCTTAGCGCCCAGTTGGCATTCCCTGGCCTTATTATCATCACCAGCATCGTTTTCAACCAAGTTGCCAACAGCAGTTCACCTCCAAGGATGAACCTAGTTACACTATTTGATACCAGTCCACCTTTTTTGGTGGCCCGTTTTACAACACTCAAGGACGCAGGTCTCATAGGGTTAAGTTTTTCGTGCAGTTGGCTGGGGCACCTGGCTAGGAGTTTTTGTAATCGTTGGGTTTAGTACCTATCGTGGGAGCAGTATAATCAGGGAAAAGTCAGAGCAGAGTAGAGATGGGACTTTCTACCTCTGGTAATCTGACTCAAAATGTCCCATCTGAACCTATTCTTGCACACCCAGAGGATGTTTCCTGGTATGATGATGCTTTTCTATACCAGCAGCCAGTTGGAGGGGTAAATGTGCTAACACAAATGCAATTCATGGATATGGCAGAAGAGGGGTCCTCGATGCAGGTTGAGCCATATGTGTGCCAAATGTTCAACCAAGTTTCCCCTGAAAAGTAAGACCCCTCCTCAGATGCACCTTTTTTGCAAGTAGTAGGCGCCACTCTTCCAGTCAAAACTATTATCAAACAATACCCAAGAATTGGTAAAGGGATTACATGTTTCCTTAGATACAGGGATTCTTTAGATTTACATGTTATAAACAGTTGATATGTGTCTTACTATGAATGTACTTACTGTGATCTGGTTGTAGCTAAGACCTGAGTCTGTGCCATCATATATTCCGGTTCATCCATCAATACAGTCTCTACCAAAATGGAGGCCAAGTTGTCATTAAAACCAGATGTGGAACAATGGTAGGTATACAGCACTAATGGAGCGGAAAATACGGTCTCTGAGGGAGCATACAGTGCGCTTCTGCTGAGGTTTAGTTTGCTTGTCATGATAGCCCCATCTATTGTGTTACCAGATAGCCATTATGATCTGTTAATCAGAACTGCTTTCTTGAGACACTATGGGGTTGTCATTGATATGACGAATGAGATTTTAAAAATATTGGGTCAATGAATCTCAATCCACTTCACCTCTAGTGGAGTGCCAAATGATTTAGTGCATATGGGGAATATCAATCTAGCATATAGTGACGGAGTAATCCTAGTATGAGACTGACAATTAAAGAGTAAAACCCAGGCCCTTTCTTAACAGATTTATGAATATCAAGGGTTGCCACCGAGAGTGGCTGGATCTATATCTATTCCATCTGGGCATCAAGTTACTGAACACTGAGTTGGTGGTTGAATTTCTGGATGGACTCTATAAGGAGGTTATTGGGCCATATCAGCAATCACGGTTGGAGCCCCACGTGGCCCCAGGCATTATATTTCTGGGACATGGGGAGATAAAGGTTTTGTTAGCAAACCTGCAGAGTGAACCAATGCAAATCCGCCGCCACCAAACTGTAGTGTATCTACATATGATTCCCATAGATGAGGCCCATCAGGTTCATGATTTCAGATCATTGGATGAATTTGGTCTACTGGTTGAAACATCTACTGATGTACTAATGGTGGTACCGCATAGTAAATTAATGGGATTATTGGATGAACAAAAAGACCAAGCAATAGCTTTATTTCAGAAATATATAGGGGATTTTCACTGTTGACAATCACAATTTAGGGTGTGCTTGGGGGGTGGTCCATCGAGTAGACACCAGCAATCATCCTCCTATAAGGTCTCGGCCAATCTGCCATTCTTGGTCATTGGAATACATGGTTACTGAGGAAATCAACAACTATTTATAACAAGGGATGCTCAAACCATCCAAAAGCCCATGGGCTTCACCTGTTCTAATTGTAAAAAAGAATGATGGCACCAACTGTGTAGTAATAGACTACCAGAAGCTCAACAGTATTATAAAAAGGGATTCATATCCCTTGCCCAGAATCGATGACACTCTCGACCAATTAGGGGTGCCCATTACTTTTATTTAATGTACTTGATATCAGGTTACTGGCAAATTGAGTTATTCTTGGCAGAACAGGAAAAATGCGCTGTGATCACCTCTAAAGGCCTTTTTCAACCAACACGGATGCCTCAAGGACTGTGCAACGACCTGGCTATGTTTCAGCAGTCCATGGACACTATTCTTGAAGACCTGAAACTGTCATGCGTCCTAGTATACCTTGACGATATTAACATTTTCTTTTGAACCTTTTTGGAGCACCTTGACCACCTCAAAGCAGTATTCTGTCAGCTAGCTGAGGCAAACATTAAAATTAATCCTCAAAAGTGTAACTTCTTCAAAGATCAGCTGGAATACCTGGGGTTTGTGGTAGACTCAAAAGGGCTACAACCACAACCATCTAAGGTGAAGGCCATCAGCAAAATAACTACTCCCAATAGTAAGCGTGACATACAGGTATTTTTGGGAATGGTCAGTTACTACCGGCGCTTTATCCTAATTTTAGCTGTATGGGGGGCCGCTATTTAAGTTGTTAAAAAAGACGCTGTGTTCAAATGGACGAAATTTCATCAATCCACTTTCAATACACTCTGTACGGTGTTGATCAACACACCGGTGTTGTGATATCTAAACTTCAACCAGGAGTTTATTGTTCAGATGGATGCGTCCCTCTCCACTGTTGGGGCAGTACTTTCTCAGAAAGACGATGAGGGAGAGGAACATCCTATTGTGTTCTGTAGTCATATTCTGAACTGTCATGAGCGGTATTATAAAGTAACTGAATGGGAGTGCTTAGCAGTAAACTATGCATATAAACAATTCAAAGTCTATCTGCATGGGGTAAAGTTTAAAGTTTTAACTGATCACGCGTCATTATTCTGGTTGAACAACCTCAAAGAACCTGAAGGACGGTTGGCCCAATGGGCTCTCAAGTTACAGGCTTATGATTTTGAGATTCTTCATTGGCTGGGAGCGAAGCATCAGAATGCTGACTGTTTATCTCAATTACCAACTATTGCGGTGACAGCGGATCTCAGTGACATGATGTATAATAAGATGCTCAGCGGAAAGTACGATGAAAAACCACCCCATGTAACCAAAGTGCTAAATGAAATGCGCACAAATACCATCTAACAGAATGGAGAACTGTACAAAAAAATTGGCGATTCCACATAGTATTTCCCGCGCCCCTCAGCATGACTGGGAATCATTATGAGTGCGCACAGAGCAGTTGGTCATGGTGGAGTGCATAAGACTATGGAGTTGATATGCCCCAGTACTATTGGGAAAGTATGAGTTTTAATGTGCTCGAGACTATTTCCTGTTGCCATTAGTGTCAAGTGGAGAAGTCATTCTGCCATATGATGTCATATCAGTTAGTGAAACCACATTTTGCTTGGTACAAGGTCTCCCTCGATGTCATTGGCCCCTTGCCAACAGGAGCCAACCATTGTAAGTACATTCTAGTAGCTATCAGCTACTTGACCCAGTGGGTTGAAGCAAGGGCGATATGAGACTTGGGGGAAGTTATGGTGGCCAGATTCATGTTGGAATGCATTATTCAGTGGCACGGCTGCCCTCAGTTTATTCTCACTGATAACAGAACCAACTTAACCTAGCACATTCTCACCAAGCTTAACGAGCTTATGGGAATTCGCGGGGTTCTGATGACATTATACCACCTTGAGTCCAACGGAATGGTCAAACAGGTGAATGGAACACTGGTGAACATACTACAAAAATTAGTAACAGATCGCCCTTCTGATTGAAGCTCTCTCTTTTCCACCACCATGTTTGCTTATAACACTAATTACCATTCCACCACGGGGAAGAGTCCCTTCCAATTACTATACCGCTGACAATAAGCTCTCCCAGCGTTGCTTTATGCATGTTTAGAAGACACTGGCAGAATAGAACCCCACCTCTATTTTCTAACCTAGCAAGCATTCTGATCAAACTGCAAACCAAACATATTCCTTCAGCTTGGCTAAGAAGATTAGGAATCAGGCTTCTGATCAGGAACATCATAGTGGGCTGGCGCCATTCAAGGAAGGCGATATGGTTCTCTTTCACAACCAACATGGATTTGGATTGAAGCACAAGCTGGCTAGTGTTTGAATTGGTCCATTTGAAGTAATAGAGAAAATTGGAGTCGATGCATATACCATCAAGGATCATACAAGTGGTCAGATCATTAACTGAGGCATGAAAAGTTCCTCCGGGCGTATAAGCAATAGGAGCCTTATTGTCCAGTCAAGGGAGGGGGTAATGTCACGATTCCAATATTACTGGACGATAAGCCCTAAGTTGATATGGTGGAACAGATGGAATCCGCCAACTTGTTATAAACTATTCATTTGAGTGCCTCGAAATAAGGCAATATTAGTTGTTGGGAAATCAGCTGAATTGGGCAATTGTCAATTGACAAATGAATAGTTGGTGGAACCAATAAGATATGGCGAAGTGAATTACTAAGCTATGAAAACAATACCATCTGAAGTCATTACCATAAAAGCGGGATGAATTGAAAATGTAAAAGAAGATTGTTAGTAGTTTTAGAGTGAGATAACAGCGAGAATCAGCTGTGTTAATATATTAAATAAAAAGAGTGTTAAAGTAGTGAGTGCTCCATATTTATTTATTTATAAGTTTAATCTATTGTGTCAAGGACAAAAATCATCATATCGTTGTCCTTATTGCTCAGTGGGTCAAACTCTGTGCAAACAATCCATTGGCGTATATCTCAAATACCGCCTATTAAAAATCCTAACTTTTCTTTCTCGTTGCAATCACTATTGCAACCTATTCAATTCAAGACTGAATCTAGTTTGATAATCTCACAGAGGATATTAGTCTGCGCCCATGTCAGGGAGCAGTTGGGCAAGCAAGGTAAGAGGAGCAGGTGGAAGGCCCGCGGCCTCCAACGTTTGAAAACGCCCTGGAGAATCTGGCGGAATAGACAAAAATACTAAAAACCCGGCGGTCACTATTTCCCTGGAGATACTCGCATGGCAAGCATGATGCAACCAGTACATCAACACGCCACACTCCCAGCCACTTTCATCGGTGGAATTCAGAGTCTGCATGTTTCTGGACATCCAAAAAATGGCCTTATGGGAAAAATTTTGTGAAGATGTACACACAATTTTCCTGACCGCGGTGTACGTTGCACCTCACTCCATGTCACGCGGTTGGCTGGACCTAGGTTTTGAAAGCAAAATGGCAGCATATGAGGCTGCAGTGGTGCGCATAGTGGTCAACCTCCCTGAAGGGCAACGGGTCATCGAAACTAAATGCACCAAATGGACAAAATCAAACCAAATTTTCCTCATGTTTGACTTTTTGCCTACTACAGTAAAACATGACAATTTGGAACAACACCTGAAAGATGGTCTCGCTGTATACAGCGAAATACAATCTTTTGAAATGCAACGCTTCACGCTGATGCCACACCTGTGCACTGGCAAAGCCATCGCAGTTCTGACCCCAACTGAGGAGATCGTGAAGGACCTAACCCAGATCCCACACTCCACTTTTATTGATATTGCAGGGCATACCACCCACCCATTCTGGGTGACTGTGGACAGCGCGCCCTCCATTTGCACCCACTGTGACACATTCAGCCATAAGGCACACACATGCCCCATCAAGGAGAGCGTCACATTCCAAGAGCACCCCTCAGCAGCCATGGCTAGCGGAGAGGCACACTATGAACCAACCGCAAGCACCAAGGAGGCTTTCCCGTGGGGAGCACAAGGCTGCTACCTACTGGTAAAGCCTATCTCCCCACAAGAGCGGAAGAAGGCCAAGCAAGCCTGTAGGGCCGCGGCCAAGGAAGCAGCCAAAGCCACCACCGCTATCCCACACTCACAACGCCAGGAGGACATGGAGACCTTCGCGGTGGAAGCAACTCAGGAATCCATCAACCAATCAGATTGGGAAGCCCATGCCAAGTGGGCCACTCAATCTGAGGATCCAATGGGAGATTCGATCTCACCCAATCATTGCACCCAAGCTCTGATCAAAACTGACTTGGGACCCATCCCAACTGAAAAAAAAATTTTCAACCCGCTCAATGGTGCACCAAACTCACCCGCACCACAAAGAATTCGTCCGACGTTGGGAAAACAAAAAGTTAAGGCTAAAGCCAATGTGACTCTTTCTGCAAAAATCAACAAAAACTCCAATAGTGTTGCTGCTAACACCTGCACTGCTGTGAAGGCCCGCGGGGATCTAGAAGAGGATGGTAGGCCCAGGTGCCCACCCCCTTGCTCCTAAGGTGCAATGGGGGAAACCTTCACCATAGGGATATTGAATATTGCCAGACTCAAGGCCTCCCCATCCTGGGCTAGGAAACTGAGTTTTTTACAACACAATTTACCCGTGGATATCCTGGCCATCCAGGAGTCCCACTGTCCACGAGGTTTTGAGGAAGCTTGGAAAACAATGCTCCTCCCATCCCTATCCTTTTGGTCGATGCATTTTGGGGTGCTAATTTGGAAAAATAATTTTTTCAAATTTTTATCCTCAGAAACATTCCTAAATGGCCAAGTGCTTGTTGTCACCTTCTCGTGGGCTGACGTAGCACATGCAATCATCAACATCTATGCCCCAAATGGTGCATGCAAGCGTCAGGAATTTTTCTCATTGGTCAAATCCCTCCCACTACCCCCAGACTCCTTCATAGTCAGCGACATGAACTGTTGGTTAAACACAGTAATGGACTGGTGGCCTTCCTCACCCCACGCCCCCCAGGGTCACGTAGAACTACACGTTCTAAAGGCCACCCTCAGGTTAATGGATGCACTGCCACGGCATGCCCCACTGCTCAAAAACATGACATGGCCCCATGTCCACAACGGCCAATTAAGGTCCATGACCCACATCGACATTATTCTAACGCTGGCGAAATTCCAACCCCACATCTCCCACTTCAAGACAACAAAATTGAAATTCTCCAACCATCAACTGGTCTCGCTAACCTACCACCTACCTGTCACAGCTGCTAAGGCCCCATATTGGTACAAAATCTGCCCCCCTGAGCTCAGGTCGCCAGGATTTTCCACATGGGTAGAAGAGGCAACTATGGCAAAAAAGTTTGTTACACCATTTTGTGCGGACCCCATTTTCACATGGGCAACTTTCAAAGATGACACCATCCGCCACTCTCACCATCTCTCCTCCAGATGCTCACAAGCCACATCAGCGGTTATCTCGCGCGCTCTGGCAGAATTGGCACACTTAGAGTCCAACATCCCAGTTGCAGGATACAGCTCTGCATGGGGATGGAAGTGGGCGGAGGCAGCTGCCCACCTCAATGCACTCAAAAGACAACACAAACATCGGGTTTTTGTTCAGTACAGGGCCACACGCATCACAAAAGGTGACAAGTGCACCGCACATTTCTTTAAAAAATTTTCACACCACGCCAGAGCGTGGCCTGGACACAGGTGCGAAGATCGGATAATTCCATTGCAGATACACCGGCTGAAGTGGCAATTTAAATGCAACAGTATTGCTCTGAGTTGTAGTGCTCCGACCCAATTCAGCTGGCCGAAGTGGCGGAATTTCTCAACTGAGCCCACATCTGCTCCATTTTCCAATACCTGGAAATAATGAATTTGATTACTCCAAACAAATTATGGACAGCCATTCGTGGTTCACCAAACCGAAAATGCCCAGGCCCAGATGGCATTCCATATGAATTCTACAAAAAATATTTCAAATATATATCCCCACTGCTGCTCGCCTCACTTAACCAAAGCCTGATGGAAACGCGCCTCCTACCAGGAGGACATGAGGCCTTCACTATCACACTCTTCAAGAAAGGGGAAAGCTAGACTTAGCCAACTGGCGCCCCATTTCTCTAACAAACACAGACACCAAAATTTTAACAAAAATCATGGCTAACCGTTTAGGGACTGTAGCATCTGCCACCATCTCCCCAGAACAATTTGGTTTCATCCCCAGAAGGTCGATTTGGGATAACGTGCACTCTGTGGCTAATGTATGTCAGTCCACAGCCTCTGGGGCACTTGTATTCTTGGACCAACACAAGGCCTATGATAGAGTATACTGGGAATACCTCAGGGCCTGCCTCCATCAATTCCGCCTACCCCCTCGCTTCATCAACTGGGTAATGCTGCTCACAGAATTGGCAACAATGGCAGTGCGTGGCCCTGGCTTCCTAACGGAAGTAGTTCGCCCTCAAAGGGGCTTGCGACAAGGGGACCCCCTCAGCCCACTCTTAAACAACTTCGGCCTTGACCCACTACTGCGAAATGTGAATGCCCAACTCACTGGGGTCCACGTGCCAGGCCAAGCCCCAGTCAAGATAATGGCATTCGCAGATGATTGTGTGGTGGGGGTGTCTAATAATCAAGATGCACGCGCGCTTGAAGCTCTCATCCAGGAGTATTCCCAGGTAAGCAACGCGGCACTGAACGCTTCCAAAACCGAAATCATCCTCCTTGGTCGGTTTCAGAACTGCTGGACCCCAGCAATTAGTTCCCAACCTGGCCCATCTGCTCGCCCACGTCCTCGCCCAACTAATTCAAAACACACCGCCCCACTGGTGCTCCCCTTCGTGCCACGTCCTACCATAGGACCAGTACGCCATCTGGGCGTGTGGATAGAGGCAGGCGGATACGCGTCAGCAGTAATGGAGTGCCATATTCTGGATAACGTGACGAAGCGAATCGCCTCTCTCAGAGCCCACCCTACTTCCCTTACTGGCAGGATTGTTTTAGCCAACTCCATGCTCCTCTCCAAAGTCTGGTTTGGAGCCCATGCCATCCCCTTCTCCCCAAGCTTCTACAAATCCTTGTACGCCTTGCTGCAAGGATGGCTTTGGTCGGGCCGCCTTCCACCAGTGCAGTTAGAGGTCATGTTTGGCCTTAACATCATGGTGACATGGGCCTGCTTGACTTCAAAGCCCATGCCACCAAGATCCTGGGTACCTGGATTGCGGCCGTCACCACCCCTACACTCCCCTCCCAACACTGGTCCCGCGCAGCCCGCTCCAACTTCTCCCGCACCTTGGGCCTCAACAATCCATCGAACCCCCACTCCCTGATGAAATACCTCGCTTCACATACATCGGCCACAGGTCCTCATGGGACTAAAACCCACTACAAACGAATCCTCCTCTCCATGCGGAGCGCTGAGTGGAGAATTCGTATTAGTGGACATACAACCCAAAGAGGCCACCCCTCTCCTCAGTTCACACAAGAGGTACAGGGGCTACCCATCCATGATGGCGTGATCTCCATTCAACCCCATGTCCTATCCAGGGTAAACTACCTGGACATGATGGACATCTCTTACTCCATTGAGGCCCAAAAAAATATCTGGAAATATGTACACCATCCTCTGTTGCAACCTCAAGTCCGCTCCCATGTGTGGCGCTGCATGAGGCGGGTGTATCGTACAGCTGAGCGCTCTAACGCTTTACACTCATCCTGTGTCGTGTGTGGCCAGTATGGAACGCCGTTTCACCGCCTGTAGAAGTGTCCTACCTCCAAAGTGATATGGCGCGAAGTCCAACGTCTTCTGGGCTAGGATCAAATGCATCCCTTCAGTCTGTCAAGAGATATGTTTGCTCTATCAATGGCCTCCCCCCTTCTGCCCTCCCTTCATGCTTTGGTGGTTGCAATCGCCATGTGGACCATACACACGATTGTCTTAGATGCCATCGCAGGCTCCACCCCCACCCTCCCAGAAGTGGTACACAGATTCCGGTCCCATTTGGTGGACCACTTTCAAGCGTGTATGTTTGGATACCTCCCACCGCGTCGCTGACAGCTGGTCTCTTCCTGGTTCCCAGTCTGGTTCATCAAATCAGACCCCTTCCTCCACACGTGCTCAATTGTGGCTATGGCCCCTTCACACGTTTCCTCCCCTCCCCATAAGTGGCGTTCCCGCTGGCAACAAGAGATAGCATCGCTTCTCTGGGGTGCCTCCCCTGGTACTAAGTTTTGTCTCTTCTGAGTCATATTCAGAAGTGTCCATCCCATGGTCGGCCTTCCCCGCAATAAATCAGATACCTCCTATAATATAACAGCAACCCTGTTAAAAACTTTATGAGTATGTTTTTAATCAGCAATATCAACCCGTCATTATGAACTATAAATTTCCTACCTTGACGCCAGTAATCCTTGCCTCTCTAAGTGCATCAGCTCCCTGTAGAACATGTTTGATAGTCTCTTCACCTAAGTTCACCCATCTATGCGCCGTCTTTAATGATTTCTGTCTCATTACATTATCAAAGTTAACAACGTGATTAGATTTGCACAGGCCCACCAGAAAAACGGCCCCATCCTACTAAACGCCTTGATCACGCATTTACAGAGGTCAGAAGAGCATTCTTTGATGTACAGAGGCGCCTGTCAAACTATAAATGGCTTCACAGATCAAAATATTCTTTGGCTAAAAAAAGCATGTGGGGCTAAAGGGAGCTCATGACTCAAAGGAGTTAAACTTTGGAATAGGTCTTGGGATTTTCCCACTGGGGTCAAGTAGAGCGGTCTAATTATGTATTAACCAACTGGGTCATGAATTGACACCATGGTGACGCGCCTTATAGGATGTGTTATGACTTTAGACCACCGCATTGCAAGTAGAATCTGTGGCAAACACATGATTCAATGTTACCAAGAGCAGAATTATTATCAATTAGCAGATATGGTACACCATTCTTTCTTGAGAACAGAGATATTCTCACAGTTTTCAACCACCAAGAGAAACTATAATCATTCAAAATGTGCAAGTTGGGCTAGACCTCTTTATCCCAGTTTTTCAGGTAATTTAAACTAACTGAAATTAAATCGGACCTAGACGAATTACACTGAGCCACTAATGAGTTACTCTACAAGAATAAAGCTCTTTCTGATTAACTCAAAGATGCATCTGACTAACTTTGTAGCCTTAGGCTGCAGAACACCCAATTGAAGGGCAGTCAACAATATGGTTTAGCACTTATATGGTGTTAAATAGAATTGGACGCGGTTAGATATTTTGGAATCTGCTTAATTGTAGCTCTGTAAATTTTCCAGGCCAATGGTATAACGACCGTTGACCCTTGTTCTTTTGCCTTATTGGCAACCATTTGCTACTAGTTCACAGAAATTCCCAATCAGAATACATGCAACTTCATTAAAAGCAGTACCAATTTTGGAAGTTTTAATCCTAACATCCTATCCTCAGGATGGACTAAACTGACCCTCGTGATCCTTACCCAGGGGATCTCAGTACTTCTATCTCTCATTGGTTAGCAGATAGTTGGATAATCCACGCGGGGGTTCCAAGTAGCTCCAGGTGGTGAGCAGTAGCGCCACACACTACCTAGATGCACTCACTATCATTTATTCATGAATATCTTCATTTCTACCCTCTAAACTATACAGAGTTGTAATGCCAATTAAATAAAAAAGAAAATTAAAGATACTTATTTCAAAAAAAATTCTGTTGATACTAAGAATTTAATCTGGCGCTTTTTCTTTCTCATAACAATCACTTTAGTTACTACAATTCAATTCAAACAGCAAATTTGGATAATCACACACAGGAAAGATGGGCGACTTTAAAAACAAAAATAATACAACATGGGCGAGCATCGCGGCAAGCGGTGCACTTAACAGTGCAACTAAGGGCAAGAAACGCCCTGGAGGGGGACCAGGAACCCAAGCTGTAAAAAATTTGCAAACTCAGACACCGTCTGGGTTTATGGTATTTACTGTAAAGCACGCGCAATACATGTACATTCAATTCAACCAACCTTTGTCAAAGGTGGAACACGGGATCAGACTCTTCCTTGGGGATGAGTCACCAACCCTGTGGGAGAAAACATGTGAGGCACAGCCCTCACTTTTCCCTCACGCGGTGTACATAGCCACCAACAACATGGGCCACGGCTGGATTGATATTGGTTTCGAAACAGCTGATGAAGCTGATGCTGCAGCAAAAATTTGTGTGGAAATTTCCCTCCCTGAGGGCAAAAAAATTGTGCGCACCATGCGCACCAGATGGAACAAAGCGAAAACTTTGTTCATCTCATTTGACTCGCTCCCCACCAACCTTCCTCATAAGGTAATTGAGGAGGAGCTCCGCAAAGGTCTTGTGGCCTACAGAGAAATCCAACAACTCAAATTACAGCGATTTCACTTAATGCCTGACCTGTGCACGGGCAAAGCTATTGCTGTAATCAACCCCTTCCCAGAAGTGGAAGAGGATTTATCCAGAATTCCCCATGCAGCAGAATTTCACTTTGCAGATGGGGGCCAGTCTGCTGCATTCCAAGTTACACTGGAACGCGCACCACCCATTTGCAACCACTGTGGCTCACTGGGCCACAAGGAACATGCATGCCCTGTAAAAGAGGGCTTAATGGAAAATGATTTTTGTGAAGAAGCTATGGACGAAGATAATGAAAACTTCGCCAAAATGACTGATGGCCACCACCCATTCCGCTGGGGTGAAGATGGACTATACTCCATCGTGGACCCAGTTACAAGTAAACATTGTAAAGCAGCACAAAAAGCCCGCAAGAGAGCAGCGGCTGAAGCGGTGGCACACGCGGAATCCGCCATTAACCATGGACAAATTCAGGAGGATATTTTGGATATTCACCAAACCAACCAATCAGAACAATATGCCCAGGTCAAAAATTTTCACAGTAACCAGACTGAGCCACAAAGCGTCATCAGTCATGCACATACTGAGGAACAATGCAACCACAATTTGGGTGAAAATGTGGTGCACAATGCAACAAAGTTGAACCTCAAAAATATAAAATCCAATCAACAACCCGCATCAAATCAACATGAGACCTGTGCGGGAAAAGTTGGCACAAATGCAAAAAACCGCAATTCCCTTGAATCATTGGGTCAGATCAAGGGAACCAACAATGGCAGCGAAAGAGTTGGAGTACAGACGTGGAGCATGGCCAAAATGAGCCACGGTGGGTTAGGGCTGGATGGACCTCCCAACCACTCCTGAGGTGTCACGGCACCACAGTGTCAATAGGGATGTTAAACATTGCAGGAGCCAGGGCTCATACGTCCCAAGCCAAAAAGCTGGCATTCCTGCAAAAACCTCTTGTAGACATCTTGGCCACCCAAGAAACCTACTGCCTACAAGGGGAAGAAGAATCCTGGTCAACCAGGGCCGCACCATCACAATCAGTATGGACGTCTCACTGTGGGGTGATAGTCCAAAACAACAAAAAATTTAAAATTACAAATTCATCATCACACTTGCACGGTTGAGTCCTGGTAGCAACAATCACATGCCAAGATGAAATAATTTTGTTAGCATGTATCTATGCACCGTGCACTGCAACTGAGAGAAAAAAATTTGAAAAAATTTTTACTCTCACCCTCCCACCAGATATCATCATGTTAGGTGATTTCAACTGCTGGGATAACCCCAATACAAATTGATGGCCTAATCCCAGGGGATACCCACCTGGACACATTGAATATCGCACAATGAAGGCATCTCTTGGCTTACAGGATGCTCTTCCCCCAATTCACCAATCCTTCCTCACATGACAAGACCCAACATACGCGAGGGATTGCTCATATTGATGAGTCGTATTGACCACATCCTCATCCCACAATCCCACCACTCAAGAATCTCCAAATTTACAACAAAAAAGATCAATTTTTCTGATCACCAATTAGTTACGGTGCAGTTAGCGCCAACACAATCCCACACACAGGTGTCGCCTTGGAGAAAGCTTCACCCAGAAAATATAAAATTGTCCAAGATATCTGACTGGGTTGAAAACAAGGCTACAAACCCAGAATTCACAGCCCCATTCACTTTGGATCTCATTGGAACATGGGAAAATTTCAAGAAAGATTTAATCAACAAAACCTGACATATTGCATCACGCAAGTACACCGCGGACACAGCCACAATCGAGTGTACCTTAGCAGAACTAGACCACCTGGAAATAAATACTCTGAGATCTGGCTATAGCCCTAATTGGGGACGCAAATGGGCAGAAATTTCAGCCTGACTTAACAATCTCATCTTCGAACACCAACACAGAATCAAAGTATCGAACAAAGGTAGGTTAATAAAGGAAGGCAAAACCTATTTGACATACTTTTTCCACCAATTCCACTCCCGTGGAAACCAGCCCACATGCACACAGGTCCGTAAGACCAACGGCACCATGGCAACTGACCCTGAGGAGGTCAAGGCGGAAGTACACCACTATTACACCAAATTATATTGCAATATGCCAACAGATCCACAAAAAATTAAAGAATATATTCAACCTGCCAAGATACAAAGTACACCACCAAATTACAATATACTATCCCTTATTACAAAGGAGGTGCTTTAGGAAACAATTCGCGGTGCACCACATAGGAAATGCTCAGGGCCTGATGGGATACACTACGAATTTTACAAAAAATATTTTCAACAAATCGCCCCCCTACTATTGGCATCAATGAACCAGAGTTTGTTGGAAACACGCCTATTATCAGGAGGCCATGAATCCTATGTTATAACCTTGTATAAAAAGGGTGACAAGTTGGACCTGGCCAACTGGCGCCCAATTGCACTCTCCAACACTGACACAAAACTTCTAACAAAAATTCTAGCATCTAGATTAGGCGCAATTGCATCTGACGTCCTATCACCCAACCAGTTTGGGTTTATACCAGGGCGTTCAATCTGGAACAACATACACCCTGTTACAAACATTTTTCAATCCAAAGCAACTGGAGCCCTGGTCTTCTTGGATCAGGAAAAGGCGTATGACCGTGTTAGCTGGCCATACCTAAAAGAATGTCTACATGCCTTCAAACTCCCACCAAGGTTCATAAAATGGGCGATGCTCCTAACAGAATCTGCAACCATGGCTTTATGCGGCCCTGGATTCCTAACAAACAATATCAAACCACACAGAGGGCTCAAACAAGGGGATCCCCTCAGCCCACTGCTATACAATTTCAGCTTTGACCCACTCCTCTGAGTAACTGACTCACGTCTCATGGGAATAACCGCACAAGGACAACCAACAGTCAAGATACTGGCCTTTGCAGATGACTGCGTAGCAGGTATAGCAAATAATGAAGATGCCCGACAGCTGGAACATACTCTAGAGGAATACTCCAAGGTGAGCAATGCATCGCTCAACAAAAGGAAGACAGAAATCATCTTCTAGGCAAATACACAAACAATTGGGCCACAACATCAGAACCTCACACCAACACTCGAAGAAAAAACTCAATTATTTTACCCTTTGCAACACCTCCCACCACCACTCCTGTCCGACACCTTGGAATCTGGCTAGAATCAGGGGGATATGCTAATGAGACAATGGAAAGTAACCTGTTATAACGAGTATCCAAACGCGTCGCCTCCCTCAAGGAAAGAACCCCAAGATTAACAGGACAAGTTACAGTTGCTAACTCGCTCATCCTCCCAATACTGTGGTATCAGGCCCATGCAATAGCCTTCTCACCTACCTTTATAACCTCAATTTGCGCGCTTATCCAGGGCTGGCTGTGGCCTGGATCTCACCCTCCTATACGGATGGAAACACTATTTGGTCCACGCTCAAGTGGAGGCATGAGACTAATAGATTTTGAGAGCCATGCCAATCACATCCTAGGTACCTGGATAAAGGAAATCCTTGCTCCAGACCTCCCGCAACAACATTGGTCCAGAGCAGCAAGGACTAACTTTGCACAGGCGCTCAAATTAACCAACCCACATAGTCCACCCAGAATACTTTCATAACTTGCCAAGCACCCTATGCAACAGGTCCGCATGGAACCTCCCCTCATTTCAAACATATCCTCAGAACTATCCGCCATATGGGATGGACCATAGAGAACATGGGTACTATACAGGGAAGGGGACGACCCAGCCCCCAATTCAAATTAAGAAACCCAGAAAACCACCCCCAGAGGGATATGCTCGCAACAACCCCAAGCATAGCTAGGATAGAATACCTAGATATGCTGGACATTCCCTATGATTTAACCACACAGAAAGCAATGTGGAAAATGACACACCACCCACTCCTACAGCCAAGGATAAGAGCAAATGCCTGGCGCTGTTTGAGAAGGACCTATAGGACGGCGGACCGCTCCAACTCCCTCCACAAAACATGTGCAGTATGTGGAGGGGAGGGATCCCTACATCAACGCCTAGAAACATGCCCCCCAACCAAAGCTATATGGCAGGAAGTCGCACGCCTGCTCAAGATTCAAAACGAACAGGAATTCTCAATATCAAAAAGTATCTTTGCACTCCAAATTGAGTCACCAATCCCATCTACCCTCCGTTCCCTAATAATACCCATTGAAATGTGGACAATACACACAATTGCATTAGATGCGTTCAAGGGCACGGTCCCAACCATTCATGGGATTATTAACAAATTCCATGTCCACTTATTAGAGCACTTCCAAGCCTGGCTCTATGGATATATGAGACCAAGACAAAAAGCGCTCATAGAATCATGGTTCCCACTCTGGTTCCTCCACACAGACCCTTACCTTCACACCTGCTCCATAGCAGGGGAAACCCCCTCGGAGTAGTGCACCAACCCCCCCATACCTGGCAGTCCCGCTGGCAACAGGGGTAACTTGAGTACCCTGGGGTGCCTAATTTTATATTTGTTAGTTGTTCTCTTAGTTTCACATATATTTGGTAATGTCTATCCCCTGGTTGGCTTACCTTGGTTAATATAAAAAGAATTTAATCTGGCTGACTATGCCTGACTATTAATTATCCTCAGTTAAATCCACCAGAACTTGGAATATAAACATATTTTAAACCCTCAGCATCAATCACTGTCAATTATAAATTGACCATCAATGGCGCAAATTGCAATACAACCTAATTAAATAACTATTATAGATTATTGGTTTATCCTTGTTAGTTTATCACCGGTAAGTGGGAATACTAATAAAGCTATTGACAAGTGAGCATGATTCTGGAATAAACTTCTAGTCATCAAAAAGCTAATTTGATAGATTGAATTATCATAATGGAAAATACTTAAAATCATCAAAAAGTTACTTCCTGAAAGAATTATCATTTTGTGATGGAACGCCTAAAATCATAGCAGGTTGAATCTGTTTGCTGAGGATGCCTGACATAATTGATCACAATCTGCCAGAATAGTAGCCTATAATAAGAATTATAATTTGCAACAGACGCCAAAACGAAGCATTGCTGAGATCTCTTATGTAGGGTTGACAAATTAACTAAATTATTATAAAAAAGGATGGTTTAGTGCAATAAGAGTAAAACTAAGGAGATTTCTAAAGATATCTTTATAGATTAGTAAGGTGACAAGAGCCAAATTGCATATAGTGAATTTTATGACAAAAAAAGGTTATACCTCTTCAAGAGTGATTTGACTTGTAATTGCTGTGGTTTTGGCTGAGGAGACAGGTACAGCGCAAAACCACGGTGAAACTATGCTCCATCCCTCAGTTTGTGTACTTTCTTCACCCTGGCTTGATCTTTACCAGATGAGAGGTACCCCATATATATCTCAGAGGCTTTACAGTCCTTAGAGACTAGATTTTTCTTTTAGACAAGCTTCCCTTTCTAGATAAAACAAAAATATGCTTGGTTTTTGCGCTTAAAATTGCTGTAGAAGAAAAATTTGACTGCTGCAAAGAAAAGATAACAATATATAGTTTGGTGCTGAAAGCGCTAGTCAAGTTAATTGTTATTTGATAAAAAGCTCTGTGACCAACTAAGCTGTCAAAAGCACCATGTTGAGGTTATTTAAGGGAAATGGAAAGGATGGCCCAATACATTGATGACTTTCTGACTATCAGTTTCAAACGGAATGAGACACTATTCAAATTAATAATTTGGTTTACATTAGTGGCTCACATATTATTGGGAGCGGGCATACTATTCAAGGCTGACGCTGGAATTATGATGACTTTGGTGATAATACCATATTGTGAAATTTAATGCGATATCCCCAGCTCTGCAAGGAGAATCTACCCTACTTATATTTCTAAACAATCTTAGTCGATTGGATGCTATAATCAGATCCCAAAATTAGGAAAGAATACCGCTGACGCCACCTGCTAACCACCCACAAGCCCTCCTCCACGAGTGGCATACTATAAGCCTTATATTCTCCTCATCCTTGGGGAGGAACAATGATTATGCCAGAAGATGAAATGCCTCCCTTCTGACCTTCTATTACTGTAGACAACAAGACCATTTCACCTTACACTGCCCCTCTAAACAACGTGTAGATGTTATGCAGATTAATCCACATATAATTGGGTAAGAGATTGGAAAAAAATAAAAAAGGGAATTTTACCTCTCTAATTTGACCTCAACTGCCTTACCTGGATGCATCAAACCTTTCCATAACGGACCTAGAGCTTCCTCTAACAAATTAATAAAATCAATGGACTGCCAATGATGTACACGTACTGACTCAATCTCAAGAAAAAGATGAGAAAGTCTGACAAGAAATCAAAAACACTTTCAGATATCAAATACTTAATCATGAATTTCAAGGACAGAACTTGGTCTTCTTCTGACATACCATTACTCCTGAGAGTCAATGTCACATACTCATCAGTATGATAACTAAAGAATATCCACAGATAGGGAACAGCGAGAATGGATTCCTAGAAAAGAATGAACCTCTAGTTATACATACTAAACAGTCATTAATCTGCTTATTGTGAGTGCGCTTAATGTGATATCTTAGTAGAAAAAAGATTAGATTATTATTGACATGGGTGCGCTGGTAAACATAGTACTAAAAAAATGGTTGCCAAGATGCTGATGAGATGGACGTTGAGCCCCATGTATTTTACGGGACTAATAGCCCTAACTGTATTGTTTTCTAAAGGAGCATACATCTTGTTGCCCCTCCAAACAAAGTCAATCACTGTATAGTACCCTCGAGTGTAGTCCTTACCATAATTATGATACACTAATTGAAGAAGCATTATGAGCTACTTTGTGCTATCATTGGCATGGTGGAGAAATGGTTTAATCTTTGGGCAATGGACACTGCTGTATTTCACATCAAATGGCGTACACAAATACCCTACTAGCACATATCATCTCAACCTCATGTACCAGGACAGAGTAGTTATTATGACTCTTTATTGATGATTATAATTGAGGAATAGATTGCTCCCAAATCTAAAAATATGAATTTATAGTATTACCCTTGCTCTCTGCTTGAAACATATTGATACTCTTTAATCATCAAGACATCAGGTGAACCAAACTCAAAGTGGACATACTGTCATGTTCACATGACTTTATTGAGGGCACCAACAGCAAGGGCAAGGCTGGGAGGCAGGAAAACCAAAGAGTCAAATTGCAGGACCTTCCTGACCTTAAGCACACCTTGAATCAACGCTGGGTACAGGCTAGGTATTCCAGGTTGTACAGGTGAGGTGTCTAACGCCCATCCCCTTATTTTGGCTCTTGTACTAAAACGGATATGTTTTGTATCAAACAATGATGGCTTGATACAGTTAATCGGTGAATGGGGGGTTCAAAACCAATTATATTTATGAAATTGAGAGCTCAGGTCGGGTTTAATTTCAATCAATCACTTGAGTAAGGTTGATTTCAAGGTATGTGGCCCTTTTGGATGGAAGCATGCGCCTATTAGTGCACCAAGGCTTAGTACCACTTTCTCCAATCAATGATTTCCCCAAGTTATCTTAATTATGTTTGCTCAAGACTAACGTTTCTCTTTGGTCATCTTCCCTTCAATAAGCCCCTACTTGTTTTCCGCTTTTTCCATATGTTGACCTTGGAAAACCTGTGCGCAGACCTCTTTGAGGAGGTCTCATATCATGTTAGACAATTTGATTTCATTTAAAATTATTACAGAATCAGGTACACCTCTGGACCTACCAGGTTCCCACCAAACCAGTTTGCCTGTGCACTCTAGCCCTTTAAAAACTTGGTTATGAACTGCCCTTTGTGAAACAGCCAAGTTTGGTGATTGCTCAATCTATTATTGCTTTTACCATGCTAAACACCCTCGCCCAATGTTACCTTAGATCCAGCTCCCTCTTCTGGCACCTCTATTTTAACCTTGATGACTAGTTCCCTTGCATTGGTCATGTGCTCTGTGAACCACCACAATGGGAACTGGAAAGATATAGATACTCTCATGACATTTGACAAACAACCTCTTAACTTTACCGCAAAATTTTTTCTGTGTGGGACGTTCACAAAGTGCAAATGGTGTGCATCAGCTGTTGGCCACGTCCGCGGGTGGGCTCACCACTGTTTTTGCATTTTGCTGATGGTTGGATCATCTTAGCGTTATTCTTGCTACCACCAACTGGAAAGTACTCACCCTTCTTGCCCGTACCTGGCGAATAAAGATGCTTCACAATCTGAGAGTTGTGATTCCCCAACTATTCGCCAAATTTAATAAAATAGATACTGATAAATTGTTTTTTTGGCACAACATCTAGATGGTGCAGGTGGGATCATCAATGAAGGGTCTGGTGGTGTTGGCCTTAGATAATGTCATAAAACCCATCAACAAAATTGGTATAGGGTTGTTCACAGCCCAAAATGTATTTTTTAATGACGTTCCCATATATACCACCAAGTCATATATCTTCCCTTATGGCTCAGATATGGACCCCATATCAGTGTATCAGACCACCCCAGAGAACCCACTCTTGACCACAACCATGATCCGCGGAACCCATGAGGTAAAGAAGATGTTACAATTACAATATAAAAACGTTTATGTATTTGCTGAAGATATGGTGGGATAAGTGGACTCAGTAGTAAGAGTGGCCAAATATCTCTCTCCATTTTTTTATTTGACCAAGGCAAGCTGACCAGAGGACGGCAAATCTCAAAACTAATATTCCAAAACTAAACTAACTAAAAATTAAAACGTAATTTGACCTCCATTTCCGAGCAGTGAAACATAAAAAGAAATAAGAAAATAACCTACCAGGTGGCACAGCGGTGAGCCGCTTATCCCATCATGGCGGAGGGGAAGGGGGATCGGTTGGGCCATCATCAGGCTCAGCATTGAAGAGGCAGATCAATTCTGAGAGCAAGGGGGTTGGGGCATCCTCAGGATAAGGGTCAAGGTGAAGTATATATCTCTCTCCATTTTTTGATGCAGAAACGTATCCTGGGGGTATGCTATACCCTGAAGATGACTTTAGTGGTGAAGTGTTGGAGTTTTCTGCTATAAATAAATATCATTACGGTTATTTTTTATTGACAGCTACCCTTTCATCCCCTTTAAAGAAAACAGCACTACTATTTTGATGTATATTGGAGCCTCTGAGAATTTTAATGACCAAAACTTAGATGACAACCTTGAACTGAGTTACTTTCCTGGGGTATGGTTAGAGGAGTGGCTTCCCAATGTATTATCATGCTGGAAATTATGGGTTAGTGGATTATCAAGTTGGCAAATATCATTTTTACGACAACTTTCAAGCTATCAAAAACCTCTTGTACTTTATCATTTTGGATTAGAATGATGGCGAAAGTTTTTTGTCAGAACCAACTTGATTTAAATTGCCCTATCCTTAACTTTGTAAAGTGGTCATGAGTTAGTTGTCCCTTTGGCTGAAACCAACTTTCAGGGCGATTTTTCTCACTGGCCCAATATTTACACACTCAGTCTTGCTCCGTTACTGAAGCCCTATGTGGAGGTTCCTCTAACTTCCTGTTTGGAGTGGTTGGAATCTTCGTTTGATGCTGCTTCAGCCAATGTACTACCAGACCATTCTGAGTTTGATTGTTAGTTCAAACTCACCGTTGATCTGGTGCATATATCTTCCACCATTTATCTATTGACTGTACGGGAGGAAGCGACCTTAGATGTGTGGGTTAAGGAGCAGTTAGCCAAAGGCGCTATTTTTCAGCAAACCTCCACTGCATGTTCCCCACTTCTCTTTGTAGAGAAGGCCGATGGTATCTTACACCCATGCGTAGATTATTGGAATCTCAATAACGTTACAGTAAAAGAAATACATAACATCCCACTGGACTCACAGATTGCACTTTTATTTGGAGAAGGTGAGAGTCTTTTCCAAGTTTGATTGTTTAAACGTGTTTAATAAGATCCAGATCAAGAAAAGCCAGGAGTGGCTGACTGCATTTCATACCAGAAAATGTATTTTTTTATCTTTTGGGTTATGCCCTTTGGGCTTAAAACCGCCCCTTCTATCTTTCAACGCCATATTGATGCAGCTTTGTGGATCTGCCGGGAGTATGCGTGTTAGCTTACATGGATGATATTTTGGTATTTCCCCTGAAAATGAGTCCCATGAAGTACATCTTTGTCAGGTGGTGGAGCGATTGAGGGCAACCACCCTTACGCTTAAAATTATTAAATGTCAGTTCTTTGAGTCCCAGGTCACCTTCCTGGAAACGTTATGTTTGACCAAGGGCACATGATAACTCCAGACAAGGAGATGGCGATTTGTGAGTGGCCCACTCCAACTTCAGTTAAGTAATTTAGGAGTTTTTTGGGGATGTGTACATTCCTTAAGAAATTTACACCGAATATTTCTGAAGTTGCCGCGCTTTCATATAAGGCAAGTGGGGCAAGAATGTTTCAGTGGTCCTCAGCTTTGAAGGATGTCTTCCAAGCGGTAAAGTGTACTTTGCTGTCTACATCCAATCTTCGCCTTGTCAACCCCAATAAAGAGTTCATTTTTGCTTCATATGCATCCAACTTTTCCATAGCGGCGGCCCTATTACAAGTAGGTGAAGATGGAATAGAGCATCTGGTAGGATAATTTAAGGAAGATGTCTCTAACAGAGTTAAATTACGCCGTATATGTTAATGATTTCTTTTGCAGTAGTGGAGGCGCTGACTTATTGGCGCCATCACTTGCTTGGCTCTTCCTAACCTTTCCATGTATGTATAGATCACCGTGCTTAAAGTAGTACCAAGCACCTCATGACTTAACCCCATGGCAAACCCGCTGGCATGAGACCCTTGCCCAATTTGCGTTCTCTTATAGTTTACTATGGATAAGGAGAGTGGGTTGGCGGATGCTTTAAGCCTCAACCCTGCATCAACTCCTTATCCTAAGGAGGTAGAGGTGCATTATACCCATTTGATATTTTCACTGGGTAAGATTGTGTCTCAACTTCCCTATCCCATGGCCAATGGGCCAGCGCTCTCTTCTCTTGAAAATGCGGAGAAATATGGTATTTTGAGAAAGGTAGTGATTTCTCAGCCTTTGTTGGCTGAATATACTATGGTCCTTGCTAAGAGCGCATTAAATCAGGAGGACATCATCAGAGGTTATCACGTAAAGGATGAGATGGTGTGGTTTTAGGGGCGCCTATGGGTTCCTGCTGGACCACATCGCCTTGAAATCATCCAGGACCATCATGATGGAACAACCATTGGCCATCCTGGGAAGGCGAAGAATTTAGAGCTAATTTGATGCAATTACAATTGGAAGGGTTTCAATGCTCAGGTAGGCTTGTATTGTAAAAAGTGCCTAGTCTGCAACTAAATGAAACTGAATTGCCAGCCTCTAGCAGGGTTTTTGGTACCAGTCAAAAAAAGGCTGAACGGCCTTGGACTTCCTTATTGGTGGATTTTATTATGAAACTGCCTGTATCTGATGGCTACAATGCTATCATGGTGGTGGACCGTTTTATGAACTGCACCCACTTTATCCCTTACAGAAACACAGTCACCATGGCTGAGGTGGCTAGGCTCTTTGTTACTCATGTTTTCGCTCTTCATGGGGTCCCTCAAGAAATAATTAGTGATTGGGGCCCCAGTTTACCTCCATCTTTTGGGAATAGTTATGTAAGACTCTTTAGATTCGCCCCTACCATTCAACTGCCTATCACCCTCAATCAGATGGGCAGACTGAATGAGTGAACCAGTTCCTCATACAGTTCTTGCAGTGTTACACTGCTGCAGATCATTCAGATTGGGTTTCCCATCTCAATGGCCAAATTCAGTTATAAAAATGCCCAACATGGATCAATCAGTTGTTTCCCATTATTTGCCAACTATGGCTTCAATCTCACCTTAAACATGGAGCCAAGTTGTGAATCCAAGGTGGAAACAGTGGTGGACTTTGCAAAAATGATCAAGAAAGTACACCAGGGGGTGAGCACAAATTTAGATGCAGCCATGAAGGCTTGCAAGTAGAGTGCTGATGGTAAGAGATGAGTTGGACCAGTGTACAAGGAAGAAGATCTCATGATGCTGGATGCTAAAAACATCCTAATCAAGAAAATATGCAAAAAACTAGGACCAAAGAGGATTGGGTCATACTACGTTGTCAAAAAGGTGGGCCACGCCTCATAACAGTTAGATCTCCCCTCACATTTTGAATTTTTTCAGTATTTCATGAAAGCAAGCTTACATTGTTTGAGGGCCCCCTCCAGAGACTCTCAAGGCTTATCTTGTGGATGGGGTGCTGGTGTGAGAAGGGGAGGAAGTTGTAGCCTCTTGTCAGGTAAGAAGAAGATTTTAGTATCTTTTATCCTGGATAGGATTTGATGTAGCGGAGAACAGTTGGGTCCCAGCGCATGACTGAGCTCATGCCCAAGATCTGATTATAGCACTCCACAAGTGTTTCTCTGAGGCTGCAGGATCAAAGTCCAAGAAAGCCTTTTACTTCCATGAAGGTGGCCCCTGCCCATAAAAATTTTTCTTGGCAAATGCCCCTGAAGGGGGTGGAGCCCAAAAAAGAGGTGAGGGTAATGTCATGTGCACATGACCTTATTGAGGATACCAACAGCAAGGACAAGGCTATAGGACAGGAGGTCAAAAGTTCAGATTGCAGGACCTTACTGACCTTAAGCACACCATAGATTAACGCTGGGTACAGGCTAGGTATTCCCAGGTTGGTACAAGTGAGGCACCTAAAACCCATCCCAATTGTTTCAGCTCTTGTGCTAAAACAGAAGAGTTTTGTACTAAACAATGACAGCTTAATATAGTTAATTGGTTAACTGGGGTATGAAACCAGTTCTATATATAAAATTGTGAGCTTGGGCTGGGTTCAACTTCAATCAATCACTTGAGTAAGGTCAATTTTGAGGTATGTGACCCTTTTGGATAAAAGCGTGCGCCTATTGGTTTACCAAGGCTTAGTACCATTATCTTTGATCAATGATTTCTCCAAGTTGGCTCAATTATGTTTGCTCATTACCAATGTTTCTCGTTGGTCATCTTCCCTTCAATAAACCCATATTCATTTTCCATTTTTTCATTTGTTGACTTGGGTAAACCTGTGCGCAGACCTCTTTGGGGAGTCTCATGATGTGTTAGCCAATTTTTTTACAGAATTATTACAGCCTCAGGTACATTCTAGGCTTACCAGGTTCCCTCCAAACCAGTTTACCTGTGCACTCTAGCCCCTGTACATAACTTGGTCATAAACTGCCCTTTGGGGAACATTCAAGTTTTGCTGATAGCTCCGTCTATTATTGCTTTTACCGTGCTAAACACCATCGCCAAATATTACCTTAGCTCCAGCCCCTTCTAATGGGCTGCCTTTATTTTAACTTGACGACTAGTTCACTTGCGTTGGTCCTGTGCTCAGTGCTTCACCATACTGGGAACTGGAGAGTTATAGATTCTCTCCTAACATACCTAAAGAACTATACAGCCAAATCTTTGCACCTTACCATCATCACTCATAGATCCTCATTTGGCTCTAAGTATGATATTACAGGGCATAGAGATATATAAGTGCTACTGGAAAGCCTGTAAGAAGAGCTTTTTGGTATAGAGATACCATGGTATAGCTTAAATTTTACTTGATCCTAAGTTATAAAAGTTCATAATATTCATGTAACTTAGTTGGGTAGATGAATTTGGCCTCAACAGAAAAATTCTGACTAGCGTAGTGAGTGTAGCTACTAGGGAGGATGTTATAGTATTAACCAAGGCATGTATTCTTCGTGTTAGCTTGAATTAAAGTATTGCAAGATCCTGGTGATTGATGACCACAACATAGGTTACATTTGTGGTGTCATTCACTAGTTGGATATGAGTACCATGCCCCATCCGCCCTTGTATGATCCGCTGCTTTTATATCGCAAGGAAAACTATACTGAAGAGTTCTTAAAGATGCTAAAACAACGGGTGCTGAATTTGTCATTGAGTCCCTTCGCTTTGCCAGCGTTGATTTTAATAAGAAGGACGAACCAAACTTGAGAGTAATAGTTACCGCAAGTTAAAAAGCTATATAATGAAGGGTATGTACTAACTGCCTATAATTGGCAATGCATTAACTGTCTGGGTTAGCGCCCAATAATTTTTCTCTATAGATCTTATTTTGAGATATTTCCAATTCAATTTTCTTAAGGCTGAAAAAGAGAAGTGTGCAATAATAATTTCTTGGGGATATTCCAACTTACTAAATTCCACAAGGGCTCTCCAAATCTCTGGTGAAATTCCAATGACAATGGACACCATTTTTAGAGTCCTCAAACTGTTGTACGAACTTGTTTATCTTGACAAAATTAAATTTTTCTGAGACATTTTAGAACAATTAAAACATTTAGAGACTGTGTTCCAGCAGCTCACCACCGCCAACAAAAAAAGCCAAGGATATGCAACTTTTTATATGAAAGTTAAAGTAACTCAGATTTGTAATAGACACCTAGGAGCTAAGACCCCAACTGGGAAAAGTAGAAGCCATTAGCATAATGCTAAACCAGGTAACGAAAGTGACGTAAAAGCTTTTAGGTATGGTTGGCACTACTGCTTTTTTCAATAATGGCTTTATTGGAGAACCACTTTTAAATCTTTAAAGAAGGATGTGGCATTTACAGGAACTGAAATGTGCCACCATGCCTTTGACACCTTCAAGGTTGTGTTAATCAAAGCCCAAGTGCTACGATATCAAGTTAAAAAAAAAAAAGGAATTATTTATAGACTGACGCCTCTCTCTCCGCCATAGGAGCGGAACTATTGCAATGCTGATGACGGCACAAAACACCCAGTAGCTTTATATATCAAAAACCTAACCTGTCCTAAAAGAGACTATTCCATCGTTATATGGGAATGTTTATCTGTGATATACGCGTGTAAACATCTTTGGGTGTACCTCCATAGTATAAAATTTAGGTTTCTGGATAATCACTTATCCATGAACTGGTTACAGAATCTCTGGGTACCTGAAGGGCATCTAGCGCAATAGGCGTTAAAACTCCAAGACTTTTTTATTTAACCGAGGCAAGCCGACCAGGGGACAGGTATTACCGAAAGAAAGAAACGACGAAACCTGAACAGGGTCAACTCCGTCGAAGAAAGTTTTTCCACCTCCGGATCGGGACTCAAATTTTTCTGGTTACGTCATGGGTGAGGTTTTCGTGTTATTAGACCTACTAACCGCCAATAGCTTCCTTTGGCTGGCACCCCGATCGATGTGCGAAGGGCGGGAATCGAACCCGCAACCTTCAGGTTGGTAGCCGTACGCCCTTACCGACTCGCCTTCCACCCCAAAACTCCAAGACTTTGACTATATGATTGTCCACTGTCTACCACTAAACACTAGAACGCATGCTGCCTGTCTCAGTTACTGAGTGTTGCTAAAACTGTAGACCTCGCTGACTTTATAATTATTAAGATAAGATGCAATTATTCCAACTAGCTGCCACAAGTATAATGAGCGCTGGATAAGATGAGGGCTAACACCTTCTGGAAGAATGGTAAACTATAATTTTTTGATGGTGCTCAATCTAGACAATCCAAAAAAATTTAGACTGACTTAACTTCATTATAAGCGCACACAAGACATTAGGACGTGGAGAGCTGCAAAAGATGCTATAGTTTCTAAACCGCAATACTACTGGGAGATTATGACTTTGAAGTCATCAAAAAAATCACTTACTGACACTAATTCCAAGGGAAGCCTTTTTGCAAAAGGACCTCATACCAAAAAGGAAGCTAGAGTTTGTGTGGCATATCATATCTATTATAGTTGTTGGCCCCTTACCTAAGGGAGAAAAATTGCAATAAGTAAATCATAGTATGACGGAAAACCATCCACTGAATAGGTTTCAACGTGGTGGAATGACATCCTTCCTGACAATCCAACTAATGGGACTTTGGAGAAGCCACCAAAGCAATAAAAGCCAATAATAGACCAAATGCTTTTAAATAAAGTAAAAGAGCACTAGCATGAGGCAATCTTAAAAACTTCAAGATGGGGTTCTCATAAAATTTAGGGTGCTTTTGTACTAAACGTTGGGAATTAGCACAGGACAGAAGTATGGAAACGTACCAGAGAGACAGCGAAATTCCAGCTGCTCCATCAGATCTAAATACCCAGATCTTGATAAACTTATCAATATGCATCCAAGAGATATGGCATGCAAAATTTCAGGGGAATTATGCGGGGCTTTATAAAAAGGCAAGTATCCAAAAACACAAACTGCATTTTAAAAGTTGAATATCACGATTGACTCAATTCAGATCATGATTATAGTGGTGAATGACTACTTGAAAAATTGGCTAGAAGTATGAGAGAATTAAGGCCTAAGCGACTTGACCATAACAAAATTCATCATGGATTACATCATCCAATGGCACAGTTGCCCTCAATATGTTCTCATGGACGACAGGATTAATTTCACTATGAATGTATTAAGGTAAATTTATTAATGGCAATCTATGAGGCAATAACAACCCGTATCACCCCTAAGTCAAGGGCACCATTAAGCATTGCAATAGAACATTTCTGAAAAGCTCTTGAAGATAAAGATGGATCCACTGTTAATTTTATCTACTTCTCTACACCGCCATGTTTTTGTAGAACATCAGTTTCATTCTGCGACTGAGAAGAGCCACATCCAACTAATATATGAGTTATACCAAGCCCTACAACCACTACTTACTACTTTGTAGGACACCTCCAGTTTAGTGCCGCAGCGCTATCAATTCATTGTTTTCCATGTTTATAAAGCTCCAAACTGAAGCCTAATCTATAAATTCAGCACAAGTTGAGGTAGAACTTTGATGTTACAACAATGGTATGAACCAGCACAGTTAAAAACAAGCAAATATATGCTATACCATGTGTAAGTTTTTTGATGTTTACTGTAAAAGTTCAATGTGTGCGTCAAATAAATTATTGATAAGAAATAAATAAGTTGACACTAGTTGAAGACTATCGTCCTAGTTGAGTCTTCACGACAAAATTGAGTATTGTCTTAGAGCTAGAATGGTACTAACTCTCTTCACCCCAATCCTTGAATTTGAATCTCTCAGGCAACAAGGAAAATTCTATCCCTAAACTCTTCTTCTGAGTTGCCAACATTTGGACCAAGGGAACTTCTCCTTTTTTTCATGATGTAACTAAAAATGGAACTTAACTTATTATTAGTAGGTTCAGAGGTCCAATGGAACTTCCCTATTCTATTAACGTAGGATCTCACAGAGAACTTGAAATTATATTCTAGACAAAGGATAACTTTATTTTAACTCTATTCCCAAGAGTAAAGTACAAAAATGTATAACAGTCTAGATATTTATAAGACTTTTTATTCTGCTTTATTTAAAAAATCAAGCGGGTATATTGGGAATATCTGCGCTCAAAATTGGGTGGCGCCCCAATAGGAAAGTTAGCCGTCACCAAAGATTAGCTTTCTGGAGTTATCAAAAACGATAATTTTCCTCATCAATCTAGATGGACTTAATTGCTGGTTAAACATGACCCCTTCTAGTTTGAATCAAAGAACGTGTACCAACGCCTTCACTCAACCACTACGGATTATCCTCATTAAGGTATCTTTTGCTTTAGTAATGGGACCTTTTACCCATTAACATCAGGTTACATTACCTAAAGATTAACCCAAAAGTTGCTACCAAAAGTGTTATCAACGCTTAGCAACTTACAATAAATCCTTAGTCAATAAGCGACAAATACTAATCAATTTAAACAAGATATTTAATTAACAATGGTTAGATCAATAACAAAGCAATCTGTTAACATTATTGGGGATCCTCCCCAATGACACATCAGTAATTTAATGGAATTTAATCCTGATGAATTAGTTAATATCCATTTAGAATTTACTACAAACAATAGATATTATATAAAATGATAACTTACACATCCACTAAAAATTCATAAATCCTACTAGATAAAGCAGATATTTTTATCAATTAAGCAGGATTATGTGGGAATACTGAAATCCTTAAATATTACGCTTGGCCGTATTATCCAACTAAAGATAGAAATTCAGGAGTGCATGCTGTTTTGAGCCATGGTCATAATTTGGCTTTAAAGTTATTTTGATTTTAGTGGAGCCAAGTCTTATCCTCACTTGATGCATCTCTCATGCCCATTCTCAGCAACGTTGTTCCTATTCTCCTTTTCCTACTTGCTGCCACCTCACTTGTCCGTGGGTTCTATGGCCCCATGCCATACTAGGACTATTATGTCAATCTCACTGATGATATTTTCTAGAAAGCCTGTATTCCCTAGGTTAGGTTTCTATGCATCCACACCATTTAAGGATCTCATCAGTCAGCTTCACTGATTTCTTAGTTCTTGTACTCTCCCAGGATAGGCTCTCTGTTTTTGATCAGAGTGGATCTTCTAACTCTCCTTTCTCATGCCTCTTCATAATGGACCCAGTATCAACATGATCTGATACTGCTAACTCTCCTCATGCCTCTTTATGGTGGACCCAAATTCAACAAAAGATGGTCCTACCAATGTTCACGGTCTTCTTTCATCCCATTATAGTTCATCCCTCTTCTCCCTTCTGGACAACGGAAGGTGAGAACACCGCCAGATACTCTCAATTATGGCAATAAAAACAGATATTATTCATATATTTTTTAAGTTTCTATTTTTCCAACGTTTTCTCCTTATAAGTAAACATATAAATAAACATATATTTTCATAGTTTTTCTTGGTTTATTTTTATTATATCTTTACTTTTATCATATTTTAGTTTTTGTTGTTGCAGTGGGACTTAACAAATAATCAGTCAGTTCAGAGGTCTTTTTTAAACTTAACCAATAAATAGAGTAAAAGGTTCTTTTTTGAACTTGACCAGAAATTATGTTTATAATTCCCCTCTTTAGAATTGACTAGCATTTATAGCTTAAATATCCACTATTAACTTAGCCAGAACAATGGAACTAAACCCATTATTAGTAGGTTTAGCAATCCTGGGGAACATTGCATTTATTTAATTTAGATCCAATATCTTAAGTATTTTTTATGGATCCAGTTCACTATACAACCATTGTCGAGATTTTGTTATGACTGGATGATAAGCCCAGAAGAGCTACGGTGGATTGGTGAGAACTCGCCAATTAGGATGATTATGTATAGATACTAAAGCACCTTGGGATAAGGCAATATTAGGCTATAATGTGTTATCATTAGATTGCTTCAAATAAGATGATAAGGCAATTTCAAAATTTGATAAATATTATTTAGTTTGCCTCAAACTAAGGAAATAGAGAATTCAAGGATATCATTCCAAAACTAATGAGAATACAGTGAAACTGAATATTCAAATCCAATGGAATAGTATCATCTGAAGTCGCCGATATATAAGCGTGATGGGTTGATTGAAGGAAGAGGGTGTTAATAGTTTGGATAGAGTGGAACAGCGAGGAACATCTGTATTTATTAAATAAATAAAAGTGCCATTGGTGCAATTGCTTCATATCCTATTATATTACAAGTGTGTTTGGAGGACCAAAAAGACTTACATCATCCATCTGTTGTTCAGTGGGTTCAACCTGTGTGACCCTTACGGCATATTCTAACAGTATCGCCAATAATTATAGCAGTAGTGCTCACTACAGGGGCCCATTGATTAACCACTAAATAAATAGAAATCTCCTGTCACTGGTCATGTCACTTAAGGCCTACTTTGCCAGGGAATCTTCTTGAAGCACTGCACCAGCCAAATATGAGAACTCAAACTTACTCTAGATGTAGTGCTCAAAAAACATGATAATCTTCTTCAAGAGTGGAATGATGTTATGCACCAGCTCGACAGCATATTTAGCCAAATGCAAATTCTGGGACAACAAAACATGCAACTCACTATTTGCTTATATGACACTACCAAATGACTGCATTTTGCAGAGCAGAAATTGAATGGTACATCCCAGCTCTCTCATTGGGAAGAGGAATAAAGACAATGGTCTTCTTGGGGAGAGCTATATGATGAGGAGTATGATGCTGGCATGAGCTACTACACCCAGGAGTGAAGCTCTGGATATGGTTATTAATCAGAGAGCCAATTCCCTCAAGTGATATCAGTGCTGCCCACCGTAGAGGACCATGCTACTCCAAAGCAGCGGACATCCCAACCTCCTCTGGACCAGCTCCTCATCAAAAACTGCTTAGGGTCTTGATCCATGCCTCAGTACGCCCCAAAAAGTCGCATTTATGAGCAGGAGGAGTTCTATTTCAAGAAGCTTCCTCCATCAGATTGCAATGGGAATATCCATGGCTTCTTTAAATGTTATGAGTTTGTAACGGAAGGCGCCTCATATTGGTGTAAAGATAAACTGTTGATATCTGCCTTGGATGCCAGGAGTGCCGATAAAGTCACCTGCTACCTTCCAAGAAGTTCCATTACCTACCAAGAAGTGAAGGATACTGTTCTGCAGCTGTTTTGTGGTACCTCAAAAGTGTCGCTGCAAAAGGCTGAATTTTTGATTATTGGGTTCCACCATAATGAGACCCTCACATCTTTTTCTGAACAATTTATGGCGGAAGATCATGTGCTGATTGTGGCAGACGTTTTAGCGGAAGCCAATGTATGTATTGCAATGGCCTCCACGGCAAAGCCATATTGTGCACTTTACAATATCATTTTTCCAATTTTGGATAACGACGTTCCCCTGCTCAAAATTGTTCAGTTCTTGCGCCATATATATGCTAACTTCCCTCCACCCAATACAGAGCAGAAACATACCGCTGCTCCTGACCTTCTTATTTGGGGGAATACTCTTGTACTGCCCACATTCCGCCTAGTAATCCCCAGCCTTATTATGATTCCACACCTCGTCCTCATCCAAATTTCTCTCATCAGTTTGACTTCTGCACCAGCCCGTTTAAAAAAATTGACAACCCAACTACTGACTCAGACCTAGTTATGGTAAGTGACAGAAATCATCCTATTTCCTGGCCCTGGTTATGCCAATTTTTAAAGACCAAACTATTGAACCAGCCCCTCTTATGAGAACTAAGGAAGCAGTTCTTATGGAGTCAATTGCTTTTATGTGGTCGCCCTGAACACCTGGCATAGAGTTTCCCTAATCGTCATATTCAGTATTTGCAATAGGATCAATACTACCAGGGGTAAGATAGAGCAGAGTAGATATAAGATTCTCTAAAACTGCTACCCCAACCCCAAACGTCCCACCTGAATCAATTGTAGCATATCCTGCGGAAGTCCCTCAATACAATGATGGGAATTTATACCCTGAAACCAGTTGAAGGAGTGAACGTACTGAAATGAGCGCAATCTAAGGCCACGTCAGATGAATGACATCAGGAGCAACTGAAGCTGTACGCCTGTCAAATGTTCAATCAAGATTCTTCAGACAAGCTGGATCCAGCCGCAGATGCGCCAACCCTGAAAGGAGTAAATGTTGCCCTTCTGGTAGATGCTATTGTTAAAAAATATCCCAAAATCAGTGAGGGAATTATGAGTTTACTGGGAAAAGAGATCTCATAAATATTCACATATTAAACAGTCGATATTCTTCTTATTCTGAGTGTACATAAAGTGACATTTTTGTAGCAAAAAGTAGAGTTTGCGCTTTAATAGATACAGGCACCCCAGTTAACATAAATTCTACTAGGTTGATGGCAATGTTGACGTTAAAGCCTGATGTGGAACACTAAATGGTGTAAGGAACCACCGGAGTATAAAGCACTTCTCTGAGGGAGCGCACTGAGAATTACCTGGCTGTTTGGGTCAATTGTTATTGTAGCTCTGACAATAGAGATACCCAACAGTAACTACAACCTGCTAATTGGAAAGGTTTCCTGCAACACTTTAAGCCTGTCATTGATATGAAGGAGGATAATCTAAACTTTAATGGCAGCATATCCTAATTTTTCTCTAGCGGAGCGCCAAAGGATCCAGTGTACATGAGCCATATCAATCTTGCATATAGTGATAGTTTTTTCCAGTTCGCTACCATTGATTAAAGAGCAAGACCCAGGCCATCCCCCAGATGATATACCAATATCAAGGGCTGCCGTTTAGAGCTGCTGGGCCTATATCCATCCCCTTCAGACACCAGTATTAAGACACACTAGTTAGAGGTTTAAGTGACAGCTGGGCTCTATAGGGAGGTCATGAGGCTTTATCACCAAACATGTATTAAACCTTGTGTGGCTCCAGGTACTATACTCCCAGGCCATGGTGAGATCAAGGTTTTGTTAGTGAATCTCCATAATAATACAATTTAAATCAGCTGATGTCAAATAGTGGCATATTTACAAGTTACCCCAATTGAGGAGGTCCTTCAGGTTCATGATTTTGAGTCGCTAGATAATTTGGTCTAACTGTCAAATTGCAGCCTTTAATAATGACTGTTGGATTTTTGGCTTGGAAAAACTTGCTGGTGGTTTTTACCTTGAATCCAACAATTTAATTTAGGTGCTTGTTTGTACCACTGATATAAAAATAATAAAAAACTAATAAAAAATAAAAAGGTTAATTTTTATAGATTTTATTAGTCGTTGTGCGGGGGTAAAAAAGAGTACACACTTAATAAGTCAATAGTAATATTCAAAACGTTGAGGTTTAAAGTTTGGATAGCTTAGTAAAGTCCAAATTAGGTAATATGAGCCATTAACCTATTGGATTTCAAAAACTCACCTCAATTTGGGCAGAATGGCTGATTTAGGGTTGGGAGCAGGAAGGACTAATCCATTAGGTAATGTTTTTATATATTTGACCCTATCAATGGGCTGGAAATTTTTTTTCACTTGGTTGGAACACTTCTGACCCTATATAATGGGCTGTTTCCGCGGTTTAACCTGTACTAAACTAGATGAGGCTGGGGGAGGAGACTACAATGAACTTTCTGAATTTGGCCGATGATTTGATGCAATCCAACCCAAACTTGATTTGTTTTCCTGATCATTATTAGAAGTGTTACCCCAATTTGTGAATGTTCCACTAGGGATTGACCAGGGACTTTTGGCCGATATACATACTCTTTTCCTCTAAACCACTCTTATCAATATTGGACTTGTAATTGTCCAACAATGACATTGGTACTGTGGGATAATTTAATAGGATTATTGGAAGAATAAAAAGTCCAAGTGATAGCTTTATTTCAGAGTACTATGGGATTTTTGCCATCATTGACCACAATTTAGGGTGTTCCTGGGGGTGATCAATTGATTGGATACCGGGGATCACCCTCCCATCAGATCTTGGCTTTCACCACTTGAGTGTAGCTGAAGAAGTTGTCACTGAGGAAATTGATAAGTTGCTGGAGCAAGTGATGCTTAAACTGTCCAAGGGTCCATGGACTTCGCACATTCTGATTGTAAAAAAGAAGGATGGCACCAACTGGGTGGTGATAGACTACCAGAAGCTCAACAATATCACAAATAAGGACTTGTATCCCTTGCCTCAGATTGATGATGAATTGGATTGGTTAGGAGGAGCTCGCTACTTCTTGGTAATGGATTTAATATCAGGTTACTAGCAAATCAAGCTCTCATGGCTGTGCAGGAGAAATGCGCTGTAATCACATTCAAAGGACATTTTCAACCAACCCATATGCCTCAAAGGCTATGTAATGCTCAAGCTACGTTCCAATGTGACATGGATACTATCCTCGGCGACTTAAAGCTGTTGTGCATCATGCGTAAATCTGACAATATCAATATTTTCTCCTGAACCTTTTCTGAGCACCTTGATCATCTAGAAGAGGTATTCCGCTGACTTTCCCGGCAAACATTGAAATTAAACTTCTTAAAAGTAACTTCTTCAAAGATCGGTTGGAATACCTGGGGTTTGTGGCAGACTCTAATTGGCTGAAGCCATAGCCAGCCAAGGTGGAGGCCATCTGAAAAATGACTTCACCATCCAGTAAGCGTGAAATACAGGTATTTTTGGGAATGGTCAACTACTACCAGTGCTTCCTCCCTAACTTCAGCTGTATTGGGACCAGCTATTTGAGTATTAAAGAAGGATGCCATGTTCAAATGGACAGAATGCCAGAAATACTCTTTTGACACACTTTGGACGGCACTGATCAGCATGCATGTGCTGCAATATCTGAACTTTGATAAAGAGTTCATCATCAGACATATACATCCCTTTTCCACTGTAGAAGCGGTCTTATCTTAAAAAGACAAGGAGGGGGTGGAGCACCTAGTGGCATTCTGAGTCAATGCCTGAATTGCCATAAATGTAATTATTCCATGACTGAGTGAGAGTGCTTAGCGTTAATCTACATGTATAATCAATTTATGGTCTACTTGCATGGTGTATTGTTTAAAGTCATAATGGATCATGTATCATTACATTGGTTACAGAACCTTAAGGAGCCTGAGGGATATCTATCCCGATGGCTCTTAAGCTGCAGGCTTATGACTTTGAGATCCTCCTCTGACCAGGAGCAAAACATAAGAACGCTGACTGTTTACCTAGTTTGCCAACCATTACTGTGATAGCGTTTCTCAGCGATATGATGTACAATAATACGACTAGTTGGAAACATAAAAATGAACTTCCCCAAGTGATAAAAGCATTAAACAAGATGTGAGCAAATACCTTCTAATGGAAAAGGGAACTGTAAAAGCGGATTGGCTTTTTACAGTAAACTTTCCGTGACCCTCAGCATGGCCTGGTATTAATATGAGCGCACATAAGGCAGTATGACATGGTGGTGTGTGCAAGACAATGGAGCTGTTGCGCCTTCAGTATTACTGGGAAAGCATGAACTTCGATGCGCTTGAAACCATTTCCAGTTGCCACCAGTGCCAAGTGAAAAAGCCGTTCCATCAGGAGACTTCATACCAGTTAGTGAAACAACATTTTGATTGGCATATGGTTTCTCTTGATGTCGTTGGCCCTCTGCCAATGGGAGCTAACTGGTTTAAGTACTTTCTGGTGGTGATTGATCACTTGGCTAGATGTGTTGAAGCATGGTTGACATGAGATTTGGGGGTGGTCATAGTGGCAAAGTTTGTAATGGAATATATTATCAGCGACATGGCTGCCCTCAGTTCATTCTTACTGATAATGGGACCAACTTCACCTCGCACATCCTTCCAATGTTGAACAAGCTATTGGGCATCCATGGGGTTTTGACAACCTCATACCACCCTAAATCCAACAAATATGGTCGAATGGGTCAATGAGACATTAAAGAACATACTCCAGAAGTGAGTAACTGATAGACCCTCTAATTGGAGTTCCCTCCTGTCTACTGCCATTTTTGCTTATAACATTAGCTATCATTCCACCATGGGTAAACGCCCCTTTCAATTTGCTATATGGACGACACCCTGCTCTAATTGCATTCCTCTATGCATTCATAGAAGATATCGGTGGAATGGATCTCCACTATTACTTGACTAATTTAGCCAACGACTTGATCAAGTTGCAAATGGAAGCTACTCCTTCAGCTTAGACAAATTGAACAAGAATTAGGCTGCCAATAAGGTATGGATTAGTGGGTTAGCTCAGTTCCAAGTAGGTTAGATGGTTTTGTTCCATGACCAGCATGGGTTTGGGTGGAAACAAAAGCTGTCCAACATCTGGATTGGTTCATTCGAAATAAGCAAGAAAATGGGTGTTGAAGCCAACACCATCAAGGACCCAGTGAGTGTTGAATCAATAATTGCGTGCAAATGAAGTTTCTCTTAGTGAATAAACAATAGGAGACTTATTGTCCAGTAAAAGTGGAGGTAACGTCGAGATTTTGATATGACTGAATGATAGGCTCAGAAGAGCTACAGTGAATTGATGAGAAACTGCTGAGTAGGATAATTATGTATGAAAATTTGGGCACCTCAAAATGAGGCAATATTGGGTTATAAAAGATTATCATTGGATTGCCTCCAAATAAGGTTATAAGGCAATCTCAACATTTGACAAATATTATTTAGATCACCTCAAACTAAGGCAAATAGAGAATTTAAGAATAACATTCTAAAACCAATGATAATATGGAGGAACTGAATAGTCTAAGCCAATGGAACAATATTGTCCAACGTCACTGATATATAACGTAAGTCCAGGTAAGCCCTCTGCGTGTACTGGGCAGTTTTCCCATTTCCTAATAAAAATGGTCTGAAGAGGGCGGCTGTACCCCTTGTCACCCAGGGCGACCTCGCCCATGTGGTAGACAAGCGCTGGGTAACAGCGCTCCCACTGAAGATTCCTCCCCCAGTTCCTACACTTGCCTCCATTGAATTAGTTCACCAAATTGAGGAAATCAGTGCATAAATCATTGGCAACCGTAATCCCCACAAGCTGGATGGACTTTATAAAGCTGATGGCGTCAAATTCTCAAAATTAAAGCCAAGATGTTCAAAATCTACAGGAATAAAGCCCAATAGGCGAGAAACTAATAGTCAGAAGGGGACAAGTAATGAATTCTCTGTCAAAATTACCAATGGCATCAAGCCATAGAGCAATACGGTTGCTGAAGCCATACTCCCCTCAAAATTGCCGGGGACAATCCCCAATGGGCAGGTATCATCATTGGGTACTGTTGCTGATAGTTCGAAACTCCCATTTTAAAATTGGGATTGGTGTTTGATGGTACCCATTTTGGACGAATGAACGCTCCAGTGACCGATCATGGGTGGGTTGGCAATCCCAAACCCGTTTCTGACCTGTTGGGACTGCCCCTATGTGGGGTGGCCTTGGGGGATTCCCGTTGCCTATCTGTCTAGATGAAATTGTGCTAACTGACATAAATGCAGTAAAGCATTGGGTTAGGCATTTACGGGAAAACTGATAGCAACTCAGTTTGCCACCAATTCCTTTGGTGTTGGTTCAGATTAGAATTATATCCCCCCTCCCTCAAAAATTCTCCAGATTAGGTCAAAATTTGAGGGCCCCAATCCTGTTGCTTTGACAAGTGACCCAAATTGTTCACTATTTAATCATTTGCATCACACTAAGAAATTGTTGGTCAGTTTTTTTTTTACTTTTAGTTAAATTTCCCTACTAGTACCCAGATTTTTTATTTTACTTCAATTCTTCTTGCCAAAGTCCTGATGGCGCTAACATGGTGGCCCGTCAGCCCCTACATTGGATGGGCTATACCAGTTTTGATGGTCACAATTGCTCCCACCATAGTCAATTGGATCCATCGTGCAAGAAACTTCTTGGAATTTAATCCTGTTTTTGAAGCTATCTGCTACCAAGATATCAAATCCTGTGGTCTCACATCTCTCACCTTCATGCAAGAATTAGCCCCCTTGCTTCTGCTTTGGTGACAACCAATTTCTATGGAAATCTCAAAGCAGTTAATCCAGTAGTGCAACTCCCTGCAGCAAGGTCCACAGGGTCTAAGGTTGTAACTGTTTGGTTCATTGCCAGTTTCCTTTTCACGCTTGCCGCACATCAATGAGCCATTGTTGTCCAGATTCATACACCATACAACGTCATTCAAGCAGCAATGCCACTGGCATTCTGGCTTGCTTTTGGGTGCTTTTGCATCCCAACTGGCAGGCCAGTCTAAACTTCTTATGACGTTTTCTTGATATATAAGTATGATGGGACGATTGAAGGAGGAGGTTGTTAGTGGTTTGAATAGACTTGAACTGCGAGGAACTGCTGTATCTACTAAATAAATAAAAGTGTTGTCAGGGAAATTGATCCAATTTTTAATATTTTCAAGTGTTTTGGAGGACTGATAATCCTCACATTGTCTGTCCGTTGTTCAGTGGGTTTGACCTGTGCAACCCTTATGGTTATCCTAATGGTATTGCCAAAAAAATATTTCAAACATCAGCAATGTATCTCAGCATATAAGCATCTGTTGCAATCTTGTTGATAACTATAAATAGTCCCATTTATTGGGCATTTGTTATAAAGTTGTCATGATTATGACTGGTCCTAATCTAAATTATCCTTCTTAAGCTGGTATTTGATACCTCTTGTATCATTAAATATGACTCTGTCAACAATCTCCAGTTCCTTTCAAACATATTGATTAATTTTTCTTTATAAACTGACCATTGGCATTATTCACCATAACTAACGTTTGAATTAATTTCGCCACAATTAAAGCAATTAATCCTTTGGTTATTCAATTGGTATGGAAATGGTAGCTTCATCCAAATTTGACGTGAGTTGATTTTTCATCCTTGGCGTTTTGGGCCATTTCAATTAAAATTTCTAGTTTAATATTCTTCATTTTTGACTTCTTAACGGCATTTACATCTATTGTCAAGACTTGGTACAGCAAATCCTCTCTGGGTTTTTCTACAAACAGATCTGAAGTAACTACTCCATCTGGGTATATCTTTTTAAATTTGGTTTGAATGCAGTTCTAGATTGTTTCACTATCTAAACTGCTACTCTTTTCCCAGATCTTGAACAGTATCTTTCTCTTAAAGCAAAACAATATTCACTTTTTTTCTTGGCTTCTTCCATCGACATTTAGCGTCAAGATGTCCAGTCACACCACATTTATGGCAGTGGTTTTCCAATTTTTCTCTGCCCATTTTGATACATCAGAATTTTTCCATTAAAATTAATTATGTTTATTGTTAAATTTTTTTGCATTTTCATCTTTAATTTCCACCGTTTTATGATCCTCATTGGCAGAAATCTCTTTGATAGATTGATTAAGCGCATTAAACGTCAAGTATAACATTTTCATATATCCTTCCATTTGCAATGTGGATTTCTGATTCATAAGTGCCAAAATCATAGTGCGATGCATATTTCTGTAGAGCAGAAAGACCGTCTCATTTTATATTTAAAACAAAAAATATATAAAACTATTACTCTTACCAGAATTTGTGCTTTCTGGTAAATCAATCAGCAAAAATGGGTAATGTTTTGTCCTTATTTAAAGAATTTTAATAAACTTCTGACTACAGCTAGCAATTCACGCAAGACTCTCAAGCTCAGCCATAATTGCTTCTTTGGATTCACTGTATGTCAGATTGTCCCCTTTGAGATGTGGCAACGCAGATTTTGACAGTCAGAGTTTAAGCAATTCATTACGGTTACTGCTTTTTGTCAGTCCTCATATCTAAACATCATCATTTCACATA
Source organism: Massospora cicadina (assembly GCA_022478985.1). Lineage (NCBI taxonomy): Eukaryota > Fungi > Entomophthoromycota > Entomophthoromycetes > Entomophthorales > Entomophthoraceae > Massospora > Massospora cicadina. Next base: position 61,189 of record JAKSZP010010670.1, read on the forward strand.
GTTGAAATTAGTGTGGTGCATTATTCCTGTGAAACATAGGTGAATTTGACATATTCCAAGATACTTCTGTCGCTACCATGGCAGAAGATCCCTGATTGGCAACCTGAATAATGATAGGGGTGTTTTGGGGTCATCTCCAAAATTGCAGCGAAAGCTTAAGCCATATTTCACAGTGGCTGTACCTCCTAGATAAACTTTTGTGAATCTCATTGTTGGCCTAATTTGCCTCCATCTGGGCACAATAGCACTTGTGATTTTCCAGTCCTTGTAAGCACTTTAAATTCTGTACTACATCTTCCTGAATTCAGCAGAAGCATTATTTATCCACTTCCCACTCAGTTTTCTGAAATGTTAACTCTTTAATTACTTCAGTCTCCTTCTTTTTTCATGCAAGTGCTTTTTCCATAAAGTTTGTTGGTAGCCTTTGTGACTTTTTCTATACACTCCTCAGCTTCCATCGCATTCTCATCCAAATTAGTTAGATCAGCTTGTTTCACCAAGGTATTGTACTCTTGTTAACGGTTTCCAATTATTCACAACCTCTGAAGTTAATTCTTATGACACTGAGCTGATACTTTCTTCTATAATATTTTTCATGAGAACTCACCTACCCCTGTAATTAGCACTAAATGTAAACTTTCTTATGCTTACTGCATAAGCTCAAGTGTGCATTGAATAAATTGTTGAAAAGAAATAATTGTTTACAATAGTATGAAGATATTCATCCTAGTTGAGATCTTCACAACTAAATTGTGTATTGTCTCCAACGCTAGATTGGCGCTAACACTCTCCTTCTAATTCTTGAAGGACTTGAATTCTTCCAGCAACAAGAAAAATCCTATCATGTAAGTCCAGGGGGCTCACCCTCCGCTTGGACCATGTGGCATTCCCTTTATTGTCAAAAAAAGATCTGAGAAGGCCATCTTCCCCTCTCATCTCCTAGGGCAACTCGCCCATGTGGTGGAAGAGCGGTTGATAACAGCTTACCTTTATAAACCCCGCTAACTATACTAATATTAACTTCAGCTAAATTGGTACTAAAAATCAAGGGAATTTGTAGCAAGTTATCAGAGAGTTGGTATCCCATGGGGTAGAAGGTTTGAATAAAGTTGATGGCAACAAGCCTTTGGCATCAAAGGGCTGAGAGCTCCAAACCATTAAAAACAAGGCCTGACGGGCAAAGTACCTTTGGCATGAGAAACGTCCAAGGTTGAATCTAAAAAAGACTCACTGAGGGCATTAGGCCATTGGCAAAAGTCGCCGTCAACTTTAAACCTTTCATGAAAGAATCAGATTCTTTGTATGATGAATCTCTCTTGGTCAAATGGACGCCAAAGCGTCCAGGTGCAGGTAGGTTGTGTGCCCCAAACACGTTCCTAACATCTTAGGATCACCCCTACAAGGGGTGGCCTTGGGAGGATCCCTTGCCCGTCAGGTTAGATGCTATTGCACTTATCATTGGAACCGTGGTAGATCTGAAATACAGGTGTCCATGGACATACTAACAACAATTGTCAACCGCAATACTTTTATAGTCAGTTCCAGATAAGTGAATTCTCCCCCTTGCACAAAGTCTGCCAGGTTAGGTTGAATTTCAAGGGCCCCAATCTCAAACTTACCTAAGCTATTCTTCAATTGCTCGTCTATTTATGTGGGAATCCAGATTTTTCGATTCTTGCCGGTGCTTGGATGCCTCTGGATTCCACATCAGGTTTATAAATAAAAGACTAAAAACACTAATACATAAAAGGTTGGTCTTTATAAGTTTTTATTATTGTCACCGCGCAGGGAAGAAAATGAAACCTCTTGATATCTGACCATTTTAGTATTTAAACTGTATCAAGGTTCAAAGGTAAATCAATGGTAAGTTCAGAACAGCTTAGTTTGATCCAAATTAGGAAAATATAAGAATTTAGCCTATCAAAGCTTGGAAAACTCAAACCACTTTGGCTGGATGATAGACGAGGATTTAGTTTTAGGCAATATGTACCCATGGGGTAATGATTTAATATTTCAGCCAATACCCATTAGCTAAAATTATTGCACCTTGGGGGACCTCCGCCAAGCCTATAAAAGGGGTGGTCCCCACACAGGTTTTTGAAGGGAATTGGACGTGGCTGGAGGAGAAACCTCCAATTGACTCCCAGGATCCTTCACATGGTCAGGGAAATTTGACTGCCCGACTTTATGCTAATTTCCCATTTAGTATACTTAACAATGCTAACCCAATTTGCAGAGTTCCACCGAGAATTGGCCAGGGTTTTTGGCCAATAAAATCATTCATATCATCTAAATCACCCTTATTACTATTGGAAACTTGTAAATATCTGACATTTCCCTGTTTCATCCCATTTTGACCCAAAACATTCTTTTCTTGGTGCTGTGAGGGCAAATGTCCGACATTTTAAGCAGTTGTAACAAACTGAGAAAATTGATGGGTGATTCCTATATTATCAATATACTAAAATTTTTCTGCGCTCCAATTTATTTTATTAAGTTTAAAATTTTGTTTGCCAAACCCCATGATATCTTAATTGTGGCCTCACGAGCCTTGTATCAACTGTACTATTCCAGCCATGTTAGTACTTTAGTCCCCACCAGTCAATTGGACCTATCATATATATACTTTTGTGGAACTCTCCCCAATCGTGGAGTCCATCTGCCAGAAAAATCTCAGTATTTTTTGTTGCCATCTATTTCTGCTCTAGGAGAGAATCCTCCCCCTCGTCAATGTTGTTGTACCCAATTGCCCTATGGGCAGCACCAAACCACTCAATCCAATTTTGTAACTCCCTATGCCCAGGCCCATTGGCCCTGGAGCTGCAACAGCCTGGTTTCTCACTGGATTGCTTTTTATGCTCACGGCATGTCAGCATTCAGTTGTTACCTATCTCCTTGCACACTTTAACGTCTTTTGAGCGGCAATGCACCTGGCATTCTGGCTTGTTTTTTGGGTGCTTCTGCATCCCAACTGGAATACCAGTTTAAACTTTATCTTCCGTTTCCCTGACATATCCCTTCAAATTTTCCTCAAGAATTGGAAACTTTTAAACCAAGGGAACTTCTTTTTTTCCTTACAAGGGAGCTTAACTCATTTTTGATATGTTCAGAGGCTCCAAAGGATCTTCTCCCATCCTCTTTTGCTTCAGGCTCTCAGAGAACTTAAAACAATTGATCTAGACAAAGAATACTATCCTCTAACTCTATATCAAGAGATAAATACAGAAATATATAACAGTCTAGATATCTTTGGGTCTTTTTTATTCTGCTTTATTTAATAAAAACCAACGGGATATATAAAGAAATGTCAGCGCCCAATTTCTGGAGGCGCCCCAATAGGAATGGTAGCCATCACCAAAGATTAGCCCTCTGAAATTATCAAAATGAAGATTCCTCTAACATCTAGTCAGACTTCTCTGAAACTAGAATATGGCCTCTTCTAGTTTGAATCAAAGAACATGTCCTAACGCCTTCACTTCCCCAAGAGTATTATTATTATTTCTCTAGCAACCTGCTTTATAATGGGTTCTTTTACCCATGAACATTAGGACGCGTTGCCTTTAGATTAATCCGCTAGTTGACCAAAAGCTGTTTCAACGCCTAGCAACTAACAAAAGACCTTTATAAATTGGTAAAAGCTCTTATTGATTAATACAAGATATTTAAATAACAATGGTAATTTAAATAACTGAAAATTTGAGATCCTTGTTGGTGATCCTCCCCAATAAAACATAAGTAATTCAAAAAAATGAATCCCAACAAATTAGTTTATGAATGTTTAAAAATTACTCCAAACAATGGTTAATATAAAATGATAACTCCCACATCATATAAAAAATTTTGACCTAGTAGATAAGCAGATATCTTTATAATGTTTTAAGCTGAATTATGTGGACATACTGAAATCCCAACTATGACAGTCATGGGGTTTTTTGGAGAGTCAAACTGGAAAACATATGGGTCAGACGCTTTTAGATAATATAAAGGACAACTGTCAAAACCTACTTGATAAAGAAGCTGAAAAATGGGTGTGTTGTTTGTGCATGCAAGTCAAATTCTTGTGCCATACCAGTGTAAAAAAATAACAGAAAGAGGAAAAAAAGAAGAACAAAAAAGAAAATGAAGAATAAAAATAAACTTTTAAACCATTTATATCTATATAATAATACCTAGTTATAATACTAGTATAGGACCTATCTTTTGATTTTTAATTGAATAAAAGCTAAAATCAAAAGCTTTTTAAATTTTTACAAAAAAAACAGCTGCTTAAATCAAGCACAACAAAATTATGTTGGTATGATCAACACCAGCTGCCTTTGTGTGAGTGTGGTGGTGCGCCGCTTTCTAGAATTTTTAGCCACCACCAAATTGCACATGGGCTGGCTCTGCTAGCCCTCTTAATGCCACCGGGAATTATGTCCCATCTTAGGACTTAGCACAACATCTCAAGAGCTCATAGGCGGTAACCCTCAGAGCAACTTGCACTTTGGCCTCTAGTTCAAGTATGGAATTCTTTTCCCATATATGAGCGTGGCCATGATTGAGATGCCTACGGAGGTTTTCAAACCTTCCAGATTTTTCGATTTTCGCCCTTTCAAGGGCTAAATTTGACCTGGGCTTTGGGTCTGAAACCCAGGCATTGGCAGCAGTGAAACTGCCAATAATTTATAAAAATACACTGATCCTCACTATTTGCACGCAGCTCCCATCTGATGCCACTCTTGTGGTTCAGTTTTCTGGGTTGTCCTCCCATCTTTCCCTGTTACGCCGCCGCCAAGAAATCGCAGAGGTATTGGCAAATATGTTGCAGATCCTGTGCTTCAATTCTTGGTCCCAATGGGGAAGATTGTTTAGCAAGGCCTTGCATCTTTGCGACAATCTTCCCATTCTATCACAACACCTGCCTTGCAATTCCCCCCAAACTGCAATCAGATCTTCTCCTAATCATCCCTTTTGGGCGCGCATAAAAAACAGCCATGCCATATGCCCCTTGGGCTTTGAATCTGATCATTTGAAGTGAAAGTGCCTGGCAGTTTTTGCTCCTGCTGCTTCTGCCAATCCCTCCTCAGCGTCAGCCCAACTGCCACAACATCCAAACTTTTTAGTGGATCAGTCATCCCATCCCAATATTGGCAAATTCTGGCACCTCTTCTAAGGAGGCAGTCAATCAAAACAAAATAATTTACCTACCCATAGTTGGATTACAGAACTAGTCTCAGCTGAGCTGCCGTGGTTGATAGTGCACAGGTAATTAGTTTTCACTACCCCTCCACTTTGGGTGGCTGGGTGAGCACTGGCAGATTTAAATCCATTTGAAGAGCTAAATGGATTGCTGACACAAATTAGTCTTATAATACTAAAGCTCAATTTTGCCATGGAGGAATTTCTCATCAATCATCCAATTTCTATCCACATTATTTTCGCCCAAAAAACGGTTATCCCTTATATAAAAGCATAAATAAAATTGAAGTTGAAGCAGCTGATGCCCCTGCCAATACTCTCCTCTGTCAACATCTTCATGGGGTGATGGAACCCCTTGTTGAGGGCAGTCCTTTCCCAATTTTCTCAGCTAGATTGACAAAGATGCAAATTACAAAATCAGATCTTGCTTTTGGTGTGAGCCGTGCATTCATCAACACAGCAAAAAGCTTGATGTAAAATCCCAACTATCCCCAAACCTGCCAGCGCATCAAGTCGCTCACTTTTGTTCCTGCTTTAATCACATTTGCTGAGCATCAACTTGCTCAATACATTGAGGTGATGAATACCACCGCACTTACTCATGAAGAAATCCCCACCTATACCTTTTTATCCCCCATGCTTCTGATGCGCCATCCCTCATTTTTTCTTTGATGGTCCACTAAATGAAGAGGGCACCTAATAAATATTTCCCAAAAGCTTTTTCGCCTTCTGATATGGCTTCCTAGCCTATTACCAAGGTGCCATATTGGAATTTTTTTATTAATGATCATCCCTTTGTTTGACTCCTTTGCAAATAAAGATGCATATTAGCCTCTCTTTTTGGGTTGGGCACCACTAGTGCTAAAAAATAATGATAATAATATAATTTTAATAACAAAACTTTCTTTCCTCTCAGCTTAACTTTATAAGCAATTTCTTAAAAAAGTAAAATAAACTAAAATTTGACCTCCAGCAGCCAGTTCACTTTAATGTCATCATATTTCTTACAGGTTGCTCCTGTATGGGTCCACATTAAAGCCACCACTAGCAATTTTCATCTAGTGTGAAAGTTCTCAGACTGGGGATCATTAGTCCGTCCAAATCTTTGGGGTGATTCGTTTCTTCCAATGATTTTGAACTCCACCTCTCACGATCCCTGGAAGTGCCTTTTGACAAATTGGTGTTCCCCTGATAAACATGTGTTTTGGCTTTAGGTCAATTATGGGAAGCTTTTCCCATATGCTGACGACACAATTATTGAATGGCCAGTCAGTGGTGGAACTTGGCGTCTTAATTATAGTCTGCCCTTATAAAGGTATTTATATCTTAGCTTCACCCGTATAGCTGACGCCATTACTGCACTTGACTAAACCCCTGGTGTTTCAGAGCACCCTGCTTACCTCCACTTTCACCCTGCTAGCAGCGGACATTATTATGTTAATTTGGCTTTCAGTTTTTCCACAAATCACTTCTCAATTTCCATAAAGAGCTGATGGTTAGTTTGGTGGCCTAAAGCTTTATTACCACCCTTCAGTTTGTGATCCAGAATGAAGCCACCCAACTACCAGTCTTCAGGCTTTTCCCATGATATGACATTGTTCTAATAAAATCTCTCTATTGACTCCACCTTGCTACATTTTCCCTTCTTCCCCCACCATCCATTCTGGGCCCATGTCAAGGGCCAACGGATTTTCTGTCCATCCTGGTTTGAGTTTGATCATTTATAAATAAGTGCCATCCCTGGCAGCTTCTTTCAGATATATGCCCACCTCTACTGTCTGTAAGTCCTGGAGGCCAGCCCCTGCACCGGGATAGGAAACAGTACCCCTTTAGGAAAAAGGGGTCCCAAGGCTCAAGTGGACCCCTTGTCACAGTTGAGCAACTTGGCACATGTGGTAGATAAGCGCTGGGTGACCTCTCTTCCCCCAGGATGTCCTATACCCACCTCTTCCTAACTCCTCTTACTTGTTAGGGTTGCTAGAGGGTGTTTGCAGAGAGGTATTGCAAGCCAGGGGCCACAGGCAGGCCCCTGGGACTCCCACTCCCCTAGCAATTCTTGCCAAAAAACTGCAAAAAATGCTTGTGATGACCTTGTGGCCCAGTCTTCAGATTTTAGGCTGGGGGATCCGGTCTGGACTGGCTGTCACAGAAAAGCAGCTTGGGGAACAATTTGGAATCTTTGACTGGTCATCAAATGACTCAGCCCAGTTGACTTGCCCTATAGAACAGATTTGGGCTGTTCAGATCATGTGGCAGCCCAAATTATTTGTTCTGTCCCAGATCGGCACAGTTAAATTGGCTTGGGCCCAAAAATGTGGAAAAATTTATATTAGTTTTTTTTTAATTTTGCCAGCCTCTTGAGCACACCCCACTTCCCTCCTCACCAGCCAACCAGATCCCATCGCCAATCCTCAAATGTAAAATCCTGTAACCCCTCCATCAAGCACTTTTTTCAATACTTAAAGCAACAGCCCTGCTCATGGGATGTTGTTAGTTCATTACTTACTCTAATCACCTTTTGCAAAAAAACCTTGCTACCCTTATTCAGCTTTTCGTGGCCCCCATCCACATTTTTTATATATATATTATAATTCCGCCAATCAATCTGGCAAAGTGTACCATTGCCAGGTCTGCCTTCCATTGCTCATTGAATGGATTATTTAGTCAATTGACACACCACCTGGTGGCGCATTATAGATCTTGTAAATTAATTTGTAATTGACTATGAATCCAATTTGCTAGCCACTATCTGCGCGCACATTTGGCATAATTCTGGATGTTCGCTCCACTTTTGCTCCCCTGGAAACTGTTCTTCAGGTTGGAAAGCGTCAGAGCGCTTCTGTTCCATCATTTGTGGAGTCAGGACCCCCACCCAATTCTCCCACTAAACATCTCACTCATCCAAGGGGCCTGGAGCACCCCATTCAGGGAGAGCTCAGGCATGAAGCTCTTCATATGCCCCATTTCAACCCTGCTCCCACTGTTAATTGTGTGCTGGACCTTGATCTAACCCCCTGTTGACATGCAACCATATTTTTTTAAAACTGAAGGACTGTGTCATGAAATTGACCAGATGGATTCACCCAAATAATATCAGAATTAGGAGTGTCTGTTAGTTGTGTGCAATTACTGGCTAATCTATTAGTTTGATATTATATAATGTTATAATTTATCAGTTTGAAAAAGTGGAATCTGCGTTTGATGACAATTGCCATTTGTGGGTCATTGTAGGAATTTATGGTGGAAAGATGATGGATTTTTACCAATTGTTTGAATATGATTCCGCTGATTAAATTGGTTTACTGACAACTAATGCTGAGAATGCTAAACAGGTATAGTTATATTATTAATTTATATATGATCAACTGGCAAATCGTGCCAAGGATAGGTCAAACTAATCTAACATTCAGTATATCATATGAGCGGATTGGGAGGGAATCGCTACCATAAATTACTGACTATTTATTGAGTTCCATCTTGGATGGCTGAGGGGTTTTCATAGGCGCAGTAGCCTAGAGTATAAGAAGTCATTCTTCCGTCCATGGAAAGATCTCTCTATCGCCCATCTTATTTTAGTTGTTAGTAGTTAGTCTGCTGAATTAGGAGAAGATGGGACTGGAAATCCCTGAAGTAGGCACAGGTTTTGCGCTTGTAGTGGTCAACACTGCCAGCCCCCATACCTCCTCCCTATGAGGAACTGGCGGTAATCTGGCCAACTGGTCACCAATGACAAATGTGCTGACTGGCAATCAGCCCTGTGGGGTGCAGTGTGGGGAGTGCCCTATCCACCAAGGATGGGGGGTGGACTCACTAGGGCATGGCCAGATGGGTTGGCGAAGGGTCAGGAGGTTGGGGCAGCGCAGGAGTGCCTTGGCCGCCCAGGATGGGGGCAGTACTTACTGGGGAACACCAAAGGCCTTGGGAATTAAGGAGAAGTTGTTGATCTGCTGTGTTGGTGGGTTGGACATAGACTTGTAGTGGGTTGGTACGCCTAGGAAGGCGAAATAGCAAGGGTCAGCCAGTCTCCATACTGTTTGGTCTGGCACACTAGTGGTGCCCGCTGTTTGGAAAAAAGTGATTTTCTGACATTGGTGCTCACTACAGGGGGCTTCACTGGTGGTCTTGATCGAGTAGTTGAAGGATAAGTTAGGATGTGGCAAAAAACTCTGGTTCAGACCTGGAACTCCTTCAAGGGGGCGCTGGGGTAAGTTTTGCCCACCATTGGGGTGGGTCTCACTGGAGGAATACCATCTGGTTAAGTGGGAAATTGTTGCAAAATTCACTAGATGGATTCCTCCTGATAATATCAGAATTAGGGTGTCAGTTAGTCATCTTTAATTGCTATAATCTCCCAGTTCAATATTATTTAATGTTATAATAATATTACTTTTTTAGGTTTGGCAGAATTTGCGTTCACCACTGAGGAATCCGTGGGTCATTGTGGGAATTTCTAGCATAAAGCAGTTGGATATATTACCAATTGTTTGACTATAATTCCACGGACTAAATTTTGAGCACCGGCAACCATGCTGAGGATGCTCAAAATTTATAATCTTATTAATAATTTATATACAATTGCTCAGCATATTTTCCGAGGATAGATTGTACTAATCTAACATTTGGTGAATCAGACGAGCGGATTGTGAGGGAATCACAACCATGAATGACTGACAATTCATTGAAGTTTTATCTTGGATGGCCAAGGGGTTTTTATAGGCAAAGTAGCCTAGAGTAAAATATTCATTTTTCCCTCCAAATAAAGATCTCTCTTTTGCCCATCTTATTTTAGTTGTTAGTAGTTGAACTGCTAAATTAGGAAGATGGGACTGGAGATACCATAGTAGGTGTGGGGTGACGCGCCTGAAGTGGCTGACGCTGCCAGATTCCATACCTCCTCCCTATGAGTAACCAGCAGAAACCTGGCAACTGTCCACCAAAAATGATGTGCTGACTGCCATCAGCTCTGCAATGTGCAGCATGGGAGTGCCATAGCCGCCCAGTATGGGGGATGGACTCACCAGGGCATGATTAAATGGGTTGGCAAAGGGTCAGGAGGGTGGGGTAGCGCGGGAGCTCCTTGGCTGCCAAGGATGGTGGCATGACTCGCTGGGGCACACCAAGGACCCTGGGACTAAGGCGAAGTCGTTGGTCCACTGTGTTGGTGGGTTGGATGTGAACTTGTAGGGGTTGGTACGCATAGGAAGGCTAACAGCAAGGGTCAGCCAGTCTCCATACTGGTTGTCCTGGCACACTAGTGGAGCCCACTGTTCGGAAAAAGCGATTTTCTGATAGCCAGCTTACTGTGAAATTAGAGGAGTTGTCATCCTTCTTGCCTCCCCCACCCTTGGGAGTTGCCCTTGCAAGACTTGTGGTTGCCCATCTGAAACCATTTGGTTTTTTTGGGGCTTTGGTACGTTATTGAATCTTTGCTTTCCTCATGTTCCCAAAAGAACCCCGCTCATCTAAGTCATTCATACCGCTATGCCCATAACATTCTGGGTTCTCCACTGGGCGGTCACACACCCTGATGGGAAGTAAAGTATAATCTTTATTAGCCAGGTTCATGAAAATGGCGACAAATCTACCCCCAACCCCACAACGTTTTCTATCTGTGATATGCACTTATCGCCCTCCTAAAGCCTGATGCTTCAGTGGTCCTTGCGCCAGCCTATCAGCCCCTTCTTAGCAAAGAAAATGAAATCACCGCATCCATTCAGGAAGCAGCTTGTACTGCATTTCAATCCCTAAGATTTCTCTCATTCACCATTTCAGTCCTAATATTATGCTGATGCCTTTATTTAATTTAACAATAATCTATAGGGCATATAGTATGAGTATTCTAAATCAAGTGATTTTGTTGACTCATTAAATATCCATCTTGTGCATTTACTAACCATAAATAATGATTCTCAGTTCCCTTTATTTTTACGTCCCCCAGAAAAAACGCAGCTAAATTCCAAAGTGACCACCATTTTCCATTGACACAGCTGCCATGCCTGACTGTTTTCCCCTCTGAAAAGCTGCCACTAAGTCAGTGGTGATGCTTGCAGGGGGTATCCCTCCTCCAAGTATCACCATGACCATCATCTCGCTTGGAAAGTGTAACATTCTTAAAAAACCTTATTGCATAAATAACTCATCTAGAACGTTTTAGTGGTAGCGTGGAATCCAAAATCTAATATTACCTGCACCAATATCGCCATTTTTACTAAGCTCATCGATGTCAGCATTTATGCGGCTTCCTTTTCAGACTATATTAGCAGCCTTATTGTTATGGTATCCTTTTTTAATCACCTGAAATTTGAACACTCTAATCTGCATAACTTCAATACCCAATGCCCTTGATCTCCACCTTGTCTCATGATTTGCTTTAGGATGAAGAAGCTTCTGAGGCCAAGCCCCTGATCCTCCCTCCCCTTCCGCCATGGGCATATAAGTGGTTCTACACATTCACATCTAATTAGTTGCAATATTAGTTTGGCTTTGTTTCAGAACACTAAATATTGGAGTTTTGGGTTGCTTGTTAGTGACTTTATTTTTTTGAACGGGTGGTAATGTCCATTCTTGATTGTCTTACCTCCAATAAACAAATATCAATATAAAAACTACGCTTCAATAGCTGAAGGCAAAAATAGACTTTTGAACTCACATATGACATCATGAAATCAGTGTCACTATCAGCCTCCTTTAGCCGCCTCCATAATAGCACTAATGTTTCGCTTTCTTTGTCAACTTTCATCTATGTTGCTTGGATGAAAATTTTCCCTAGGCACCATGACTTCTTTTTTTATAGTGACAGATTCAAACTTGGGAGAGGGCATCATTGGCAACTTGGGGATTATACGCTCTTGTGAGGAAATAGGCTTCCTTGGATGGATTGCTGACACAAAGAGCTAAGAGCCCATGGGCCAGTATGATGTAAAGTCACAAAGAAAAAATGTCAATCAAGGATGGCAAATTTTTGTAAATTTAGGAGAAGACACCACAACCACGGTTCCTAAATGCTAATACATAGCAATAAAAAAGCTGTAAATGGGGGGACAATTGCAGTGGACAAAAAGGCATTTGTGACGATTTTGAAGAAAATGAGGCGCTCACCGCCAGACAATCAATTAAGAAGTCATCTATGCTGGGGTAGATTAGTGGAAGGGGCGTAGCGCTTAAATAGTCAGTCTAATGTAGCCATTTAACAGTTGCTTGGTAATGACACCTCAGGATCTGGCTCAAGATGCAAAGGGAAGGGATACATGTTACCAACAAAAGACATAAAGGGGAGATTCCTTTCCAGAATTCCTTCATCCACAGACTAAAATGCAGCTGATATCTTAACTTACATATGTTGTAGGCAATTATTCTGGAATTCACACCTAGTGATTAAAAGTGATCTGATGTGCAAGGGGTCTCCCCTACCTAACTAAAATGACTCAGAGTATAAAACACAAGTGTGAAAAACCAAACTCTAAACCATGTGATTACCTGTGGCTAATGATAGTTTCAGGCAAGTGAAGCAGCAGACTATGAGATGCACTGCCTCAAGAAATGATGGCCTCCATTGAGGCTCACCTCCCTTTTGTAACTGAGCCATGATTTTACCAAAGGAAGCTCACCAGGACATTAGGTAGCTGACAAACTCTGGAAGGAGCTCTTCCTGGGATATAGTGACATGAGAATCTACTACAGGAGCACCGTCTACAGCAGCGACATTAGGTAAGAAGAAAAGCGGGATAGATTTAGCTCACTCATATCATAATGCCATCAATCTAATAGTTATGACTCTATGTGGGCCAGCAAACGCATCAACGTGGTCACTGACATCTGGTTTGCAATACACCAGTGAGTGGACGTGTGGCGCCACATGCACACTATTGCTCAGTCAAGGAGGGGAAATTAGTGTAAAATTTATACAACTGTGTAATGACTTAAACTTTTTCAAAATATTGGTCAGTTGTTAAATTGGCAATTATTCTATATTATTGCATCTGGCATATAGTAGTAATCGCTTCCATTACTATTTACAGCAGAGTAAAAACATACATATTATTCTGTTGTAAAATCAACTGTCAAATTGACAGTGTGAAAAATTTGCTATGTCAAGAATTTCAGACTTCAGCGCATGGCCAAAATTGCAAACATACTATGCAGAAACCCAGGTGGAGACTGACGGGAAGCTGTAGTGATTGTTATAAGAATTGTGATGATGAAGCCATGAAAGGAAGTGAAGAAGATAGTAGACTTGAGAGACAAATCAGTAGTGCAACAATGCTGGCATATAAGAGATTTAAGAAAATTTTCTGAGACTGGGTAGTGGTACTCTACCAAAAAAAGATAGGTTATTAAATAATTGTTTATTTTTTTAAATTTATTATTACGTTTGAGGCACAGAGATTATCATATTGCCTTCTTATTGCATCAGTGGTACTGAGATCCTGTGCAATCTTCTACTGGACCATATACATGAATACATACTGATATCCGCCAGAAATGTGATAATTGCCTCATTGAAGATCACAAACAAACCTTGTGTAATTTGATTTGTAGCTAAGGGAGACCTTACTATGTGCCACGTCTTCCATGGGCTGCAGGTTGTCAGTTTGAACCATCATGTGATGATTTATTGATCTTAAGTTAAGGGCGTTTCTACTCTAGTATAGACTGGTGGTTGCACGATGAGGCATGGAGTGGGGTGGCTGACGTGAGGGGCCCTTGTAGTGAATTTATTGCACTTTGCCTGAGAAGATGTCAGTGCTAGTAACATGTTTGATTTCCTAGCAAGAAGAAGGTCCATGGTGCGAAAAGCATCTATATCCACATTGGTCATTTAATTTCAATTTCTTGGCAAAGGGCGGCTGTGATTTAGTTATCTATTAGGCCTGCTGCATATTTTTTAATTTCTGATTCAACGTGTGAGCCAATTTTCTTTGTCTTAAACCCATAAGTGATCTGCGGAGAGGATCTTCTTGTGAGCAATGTAGCTCTGTAGAAATGGATATGGTATTAAACCACAAGTAATAGGGACACGCCTAATCATGGTCACAAAGAAGATTCATGGGCATATCTTAATGTTCTCTATGTCTGGGATGCCTCATTATATTGGGTTACATTAAGGAGAGGAGAAATTCCCTGATGAACTGGAATCTTTAGTTGTAATGTACCAAAAGGTGATTAAAGCCAGCTGAAAGAATGGTCCACCTTCCAATACCTGCAATAGAGTGCTAACATCAGGGACTCTGAGTCCAAAGTGGTCAGCAAGCTGGAAAAATGACCCACAAAATCACTCAAATTTTCAAGAAGATTTAAGAAAATAGAGTGCAACGTGGGATGTCAATCATGATGGTGGAAGCATTGTTTTACTTAGCAGCATCAATAAATCTCACAATGTTGTAATGATTTTCTTAGCCTTCAAAGATGGTGATTTAATTGAGCAGGTCTTAAAGATTTTTGTAAAGTATGTGAAGTAATCCTCTATGTAGATATACTGGATTGTGTCCATAATACAAGTGCACCACATAAGTGAGGTTTATAAAAGGTAGAATTTATTAAGCCCTGGCTTTGGCTAATTTTAACTTTTTCCTACCTAATTAGCACAACTTCACATGGGTTTTTAAAAGGCGTAGGCGCTAATGATTTCTGCTATGAATCAGTATCCTAATCACGTATGTTCTTTCTTTGGTCAGCGATTGCAGGCGCATATTGGCAGTGGGATAATCATATCAAAGAAATTTTTCCTTCTGCTGGCATGATCTGGAGGGTTAAGTTGCTGACTAGTTTATAGCGGTTCTTTGGCATTACTAGGGTGTTGTGTCCAAATCTGATCAGTGTTGGTTGCATTAAATAGGAAAATGGATCAGATTCATCTTCAGCAATTCCATATATTGAAGTTGACCAAAGAGTTAGAGGGAAATATTGTTGTTTAAACTCAGTGAGTGATTAGTGCTTCCATCAAGTTCAGCTTTAATAAAGGTTTGGCGGCTTTTAATAGTCTGTTTTGGGGTTAAAATTGGTCAGCCTAGAATGATAATAGTGCATCAACTAAATCTGAACAAATGTTTTCTCATTAGGTGAGGTCATTTTAATCACTATGATGAGGTTTGATCCATAGTGAGGCGCAGTACCCTTGTTTCAGTTAAGGTTTTAAAAGGTCTGATGTATGGGTTACGCCTCGCTACTGGGGGGCTTGATGCTTCACTTCAGTGTTTGATTATAATCATAATGAAATGACTCACTAAGTGTAGCAGGTGCTTGGGGATGAAGGTCATTAATGCTATCTGCCAATGCATTCAGTGCACGTGTGGCGGCACCTCCATATGAAAGCTAGCAAAATGTTGTTTATCTGTAGTGTAAGATGAGCTACTGTGGGTGAAAGCTACTAAAGTGCAATAAGGTAAACTGGCACTTGTTGAATTTACTGCATCCTGTGAGGGGGCTGCTTTCAATGCTGATTCCTGAGAGTGGGTGACATTGGTTGATGCTTAGGTAAATAACTTAGTTTTCTAGATTTTGAAAGTGTTTCTGGATCACTAAGCTTAATCAGAGAGTCCTTTAGAGGGGTTTTTCACAATTTTTTATTATGGTTTTTAGAAATCTCTTTAGTAAAAATGAACTTCATAAGGGGAGGATACCCCAGTAATAGAGTACAGACCCTCTACTACTGACTCTCCAAGTTCAATCCTGGTAGATAAACTTTGGGTAGGGACAAAGATGATTGTGTTGGAGTTGCGCACCAATGCCCCAAACTGAGATAGCAAATAGCAAAGGCGGCCCATGGAGTTCTAGCTAACATACGCCACTGATGGAGGTTTTACAGGTTTTATCCTCCTTTTCTCATTAAAATTAATCCCCTTAATCAGTGTGGCATCATCCCCAGGTCGGCCCACATCAAATAAAATTTGAAAATTTAAAAATGAACTTTATGGTTGAATTAATTTCAAATTAGGTGAATCTTAGTGTATAGAAGCTCAATAATATATAGTTCTATCTGACATTAAATGAGAAGTACAACAATTTATAGAATATATCCTTGTCTGCAAATAGTGTGGGGAAATATAGAATCTACAGACAGTTTAGTACAAATAAATACCAACATTACACATGATTATCATTAAAGTTTATAACTTATTCTAGTGAAAGGTAGATCCATATCAGAAAGATTTTTAGGTTCCCCTGCCACGTTAGATTAAGTACAGTAATTTCTACTAATTGATACAGTTTCATAGACAAAAATATGACCCAATTAAAATCAAAAAAACTTCATATGAATGGGTAAATACACATGATAATGAGAAAATGTCAAGAAGCTGTCAGTTTGGAGTCCACCCAGAAAACCTTTATCAATATCTTATATGGACCACATAATAGTGAGGATAAACCTTACTAAAACAGCATTGCACAAAAACACTTATTATAAAATCTCCCTTAACTCATAAGGAAAGTATAACAAACTGGTATCCTTTATAAGGACCTTATCAAAAAAAGTATTCTCAGTCAGAACCCATGGAAGAGCGGAAATCCATTTTACAGCACTTTATAAATTTAATATATTCAATTTGGGTTTGCCATTTAAAGAATATATCACACTGCTTTATGAAATAGAAGTAAAAATATAGGAATGGAGGACTAAATCAAGTACTGGGAGTAAAAACATCACAAGAATGATCTAATAGGCTGGTGTTAGGTATCAGCCTCTTTTTCAGTGGCTTAATGCATAGTTCTAAGCAGTTTTAAATCTCACATCAGAAAAGTGCTTACTTGGCTTATTCTTATAATAATGGGCGTTAAACTAATGAAGGGATATCCATAAGTCACAAAAGAACTTCCTAGTTAAAATAAGATAACATTAAGTGGAAAATTATTATTAAATTGCTAGTACAAAGAATAGTACACGAAAAAGAAATGAGATTATGATGGGTGAATAGTG
Source organism: Massospora cicadina (assembly GCA_022478985.1). Taxonomy (NCBI): domain Eukaryota; kingdom Fungi; phylum Entomophthoromycota; class Entomophthoromycetes; order Entomophthorales; family Entomophthoraceae; genus Massospora; species Massospora cicadina. The sequence goes on from JAKSZP010010670.1 coordinate 78,284, forward strand.
TTTCATATGTGATCCTTGAAGTAGATTCAGTAATATAGGGGATGATAGTTGTAGGACTTCGTTGTCCTCTCTGAAGATCAGGACCTTTGATGGCTGTTCATCTTTTAGTCAAACGCGGTTCCAGTGGAATCTCTTAGGGAAAAAACCCTAAGGCATTCTCTCAATGTAAATTCTTTGTTGAGGCTAATCTGCTCACTTTGAAAAGGCAAAGTCTTTAGTATAAGAACAGGCAGGAAATTTCTAGTAAATAATTAGGCAGATCTGAGAATATTTTTTTAATTAAAATTCAGATATAATATAGTCTTAAAAGGTACTTATGATCGTCTAAAGGGAGCTTAGAGTAATAATCAGGATTAAGTTGGGTAAGGATCATCTTTGACAAAATAGTAGTAGGCGTAGGATTTCTTTGAATTCAATCTCTCTTTTTCCAGTGTGACAAATTCCAAGAACCTAAGAGTATAAAGATCTTTACCAGATGACCTGATGCCTTTCCTAGTCAAACTGGCGGATCATTGTGGATCTTAATTTTCCTTTCGCCTTTTTGGGAGTTCATTTTTTGAGTCAATTTCAATAATCATTGAATTGGTGGAGTCTCTTCACCTGAGTTGTGATTCAGATTGGGTTTAAATCTGGATATCAATTTTTTGATTCTCACAATTCTCAACAATGTCCCCTTTAAGTTCTTCCAAGGAGGGACATAATTTTAGAGGAATCTAGCATGCACCCAATTTACAACGGCACTTGAATTAACAGAAGCAATAGAATACTCAGGATCCTGACAGTAGATCACCCAGTATAGACCTGACCATAGAGTGTTAAGTTTATGAACTAGTCCTTCAGGACAGCGATGGTATTATAGGATGAGGTCTCCTAATTATTTTTAGGCAGTACTGGCCGCCGGGCATTCCATTGATCAGTTTACCTTTGTCAAATAGTACCCATGAATCTAGCAGCTAACGCTTGCAACCTAAACAATTTGACAGCCAATCTTTGCATGGCTACGTCAGTGGTTTCTGGTGCGGAACTTTAAGTATAAGTTGCACAATATAGGGAATACTGGTTCTCATCCATAATGAGCTAGTAAATGTGACATTTAAATCTTTTGTGATAGTTAATGCAATATTTTATTAAGGCCGCTGGTAAGTATTTATTCCATATTGAAGGATTGGAGGAAGCCATCTTGCGAAGGATGGCAACTAAGGAACCATTTTCTTGTTTCACAGCTCTGTTGGTAGCCAGATGATAAAGTGTCATGAAAGAATGCTAAGTACCGCTAGAGAGTTAAGATTGGCAAAACACTAAAAATAAAAATTGGAACCATTTTCAGATAGCAGCTCTTTGAGACTGCCGTGGAGACTGAAGGCCTGCTTCAGCAAGAAGGATGCGGTCACTTTGGAAGTTTGGTAAGCAACTGAGATAGTACTTGACCCATTTTGTAAAGTGATCAACTGTGAGAATGATAAAATGGTGATTGTAAATCGCTGTAGGCAGGAGTCCAACAACGTCGATGCTAACCATGGCAAATGGGGCCATAGGGCCCATGACATGATACTGATACTGAGGATTGGGCGGCTTCTGATTTGCACAAGTGAAGAACAAGTCAAAAACATTCTGAACTGTCTAGATCATTCCTTCCCAGTAGCAGCAGTCTCTCATTCATTGATGGGTTTTCTTTACTGCACCGTTCCCCATGGCTACATGAGCCTTCAAAGATGATTTTGTCTGAGCAGAGGGCTAAACATATGGTAGCCAAGAGGTCATAACCTGCTTATATAACAATAAATTTTTGACTTGAATCTAAGAAGCCATCAGCTTTAAAGCACTGTTACATCATCTATGGATCATGGATTTACTCTTCCGGTTTCACAAAGAGCTCATATATCTGTTATTCAGAAGCATAAAGGGCCAGGATAGGCAATTGGGACAACCTGACGGCGTTTTGGTGTATGATCCCCTCATGGTGGACTATTGAGAAGTCATAATTCTGGATCTTAAGGGCCCTTTAGGGCCAATTGACCATCCAGGTCTTTCATCTGTTGTAACCGCCGTAGTGAGTCATGATCTATCACTGTGGAGAAATGGTTCCCGTACATAAAAGTCAGAAATGTCTAATAGCCAATAACATGACTAGACACTCTTGTTCAATTACTCTACAACTTCGTTCCACTCTGTTTAAAGTCTTCTAAAGTAAGCTATGGTGTGATCAAGTTTGCTTGCGTCTATTTGAGTCAGAATGTCCCCCACACCACATCGTTAGCATTTGTTAATAGAATGAAGGCTTTATCAAACTCAGTATGAGCCAGAAAAATGGCTGTAGTCAGGGCTTTTTGTAAGCCATCAAAGGCTTGCTGCTTGGAATCATTCCATCAGAAAGGAACCTCTTATTGGAGGAGGTAAGTTAGTGGTTTGGTGAGTTCAGCGAAGTGCGGTATAAATTGTCAATACTATCCAACCATGTTATGGAAAACTTGAATGTCATGAAAGCTGTTGAGCTGAGACATCTTCTCAATAGCAGCCAGCTTGTTGGGCAAGGGCGAAATTCCTTACGGGTGACCTTATAACAAAGAATTCCATTTTGGTATGTAAGAAGCAACATTTAGTGGGCTTTTATTTCAACAAGCATTGCGTAGCCATCCGCTTGCTTCCTTAAAGTGGGCCTGATGCTGGTCAAATGTGCGCAAAAATACAGTTACATCATCCAGGTAGACCAGCATACATGAAATCTTCTGGTCCCTAATCAGGCATTCCATGGCTCGCTCAAAAGTGCCAGGGCAGTTGCACATACCCTGATGCATGCAAATGGGTTCAAATAAACAATTACTCGCGATAAACGCGCATTTCTATTAGTTGTCAGGTGCAAGCTCTATTTACCAGTACCCACTGGCAAGATCCATTATTGAGAAAATTGGACCTGGCTAAGAGGTGTAAGGAGTTATCAAACCTAGGTAGCGTGTAACTATCCTTCTGAGTAATGGCATTCAGATTACGGTAATTAATTACCTCACAATGCCCTCCATCCTTGTTCACAAGCAACAACGGCGAGGCCCAGGGACTCTGGGATGGTTTTAGCATCCCAGCATCCAATATCTATTTCAATTCTTTTGTGACATGGACTTCCTCAACTTTAAACTTCGGATAGGGGCAGGCGCAAATGAGAGGAACTTCTCTATTCAGAATTTGATGTTGCACCCTCTTCATCATCCCAAGATCCTCTAGCCAGTAGAGAGATATCAGCATATTCTTTGAATAGAGCTTTATCCTGTTGTTTTGTTCATAAGTAAGCATTCTCCAATTTCCAACTCAACTTGAACTATCATAACATTTTCATCTATTCCTAAGTCCTTTTTTTAGTACTAGATGGTCCTATTCCTAAGTCCTTCAGGTCTCCATATCCTCAGTTGAACACAATCTGGTCAATAAGTAATATTCATACAAATGCGATGGGTCTGTTTCTATATATGCATTTGGTGATCAGTAAAATTGGTCATTAAGACAGTCATTGGTCCATGGTAAGCGGAACCTAACATTCCAGGAAAGGTAAGGGGTTCTCAGAAGGCAGGATTACTCACTCCTTGAATTTTCAATAAGTTTTCCAGTGGTATGGTAACTTAAAGTCCAGGCACCACTAGGATCTGAGATTTTGGAGGTATGACTACGCGGCCAGGCGCATACACAGGCAATCCTTCCATAGTCTCTGTGTGGAAAGGTGGCGGCTTGATTTTTGGTCTGATCAACTAAACCTTAGCCATACAATGCAGTTTGGATGCTCCAGTGGGCTACATCGGGGTTTCCGCTTTCCTTTTTCCTTAGGAACTCCTCTCAAATTCAGAGAAATTTGGCTTTCTAAGATAAAAAAGTACAAATCCTTGTGGCTTATTAAAGTATCTAATTTAACTAAACACTGGGTGCCAATAAGCAAGTCATAACCATATTTTCTAACACAATGGCGGGAGCTGTAACAAGCATAGTGCTAAATCAAAAAAATAAGGAGGATTAGGCTCCCAGGGAGAAGGTATGATGAGGTCCCACCGTTACATAGTCTAGGGAGTGATTCTGGTCCGGTGCAACCTTTATCCGTTTGACCAACCTAGAGGAAATGACATTGACGGGGTAGCAAATGTCAATGATGTCCAAAATCTTCAGCTTATGAATAATGACCTCTACTTGAGTAACTTTGGTGCCAAAGTGGGGAATTGATTAAATGGAGTTTTCTGGAGGGAGTGGCCCAGAGAAGGTTTAGTAAGAAGAAGTTAAGCTTATATAATTAAAATAATTTAATCCGAAATGTCAAATTCATCAGCTAGCTAAAGAACATAACACTCAGCGTGTGGAGTGGCAGAAGGTTGAGGTTGAGGCGTTACGTCATCAGCAGAGAGTGCCTAACGCCCTAAGCTGACTTTGATTTTCCCAAAATTAAAAGCTTGCTTCTTCCAACAGGATTCTTCTTGGTGGATGAAGATTCGCAATATAAGGATGGCTTGTGAACTTGGTTTTGATCTCTAAAAGCGCTCAACGGCATGGAAGTTGGGTTGATTCCCCTTTTTTGAGATTGATATACTTCTTGCTCGGGAAATCCCATTATTGACTCCTTAGAGTCAAGGATAGATTAAAACATTTTTTTGTGTTCTGGATATAGATTACCAAGCTGGTACTTTGTTGGAAAATTGGAGAGAACAGCCGAGATGTCATCATCCAAGGTAATCTGGTCACAGGAAGCTAACGCTTGTGCTTCATGATAGAAGCATTGTGCAAAATTAATTTGAGTCTCCCCTCATCTTAGGCGGATATGCATGAAAGCCTGCTTCAGTTAGAAAGGGTTAAGTTACTTCCAAATCTTTTAATAAGGACTCCTTAATGGATGCCCACGTGTTTCATGTCTTAAGATAAGGCATAATAATTACTCGTGCCTTGCCTTCCAGACAGGTATGTATATATTGGAATTTTTGTCAGTCAGTAGCCAGTTACATCTTGCCCTCATATGCAAAGAGATATGACTGAATTGTCTCAGCCTTAGAGACTCACTTCTCCCTAAAGGTAAATTTGAGATATCTGGAAGGTTTGTAGAGGGCATGAACAGCAGGAGAGAGCGGGCGTTCTAAGTTTAGGGGTCTGTGGAGCCTATATAAGTATGCAGGATAGCCTTATTGAACTGATGGAAAAGCTAGTACATTTTGCCTAGATAGTGGCGTAACATTCATTGACGTGCTTAAGGGGGCCTTAAATTCTAAAAGTTGGCGTAGACTCTTGATCTCTTCAGACTTCTGGGCCAATTGCTCGGAGAGAGTATCCTGTTTAGATTCAATTGCTTGAATTCATGTAATCATCTGCTCAATGTGATGATTTACTTGATTTTGGAGGCTACTAGATTGAAGTAGGTGCCAGTAAGCTTCATATTTTGGTTGTACAAGGAGGAAAATATCAAATCAGCATCCAGATTTTCCCCTTCATTAGTCATCTCGGCTCCTTTAGCCACCAGTAATAGTTGATATTTTAGAGCTTTAAGTTGGTCTTTATGGTCTTCATTGAAAAAGGATTCAGCAGGGGAGGAGGCGCCTGGAGGACCTATAGGACTTCCAGTCCCAGGGTGCCATTGCTCTCCTTCTTTCCACTGGGTCCTGTTTTTCTGAGGGCCTCATGTTGCACTATAACTTCTGGAGTCAGCATCTTCATGAGTCGTCTAAACAGATTCTGGATTGACCAAACAAATTGGTGAGTCATTAATCAGTTGCTTGGTGATCTCAAGTAATTTGGTCGAGGAGGGTAGTTAAGGCACATTCCACTCTCTGGTGTATGCCAGTTTTTTGATTCGACCTTTTTCTAGGCAAATTTGTTTTGCAAGTAATGGATGACTCTGGCGTCAATTTGAGCCAGGTGGCATTGGATGTCATTGATTTCCAAACCTTTGTTTATTTTGCTTCCAAAATATCTCAGCTGTTATTAGAGGCGAAGTCATGTAACTCAAGGAGTTGGGAGAGAATCTGGTGGGTCAATCTAGCTGTCACTGCATCTTCATATGGTGGAGCACAAACAACTGCATGTGATGGTGTAAAGAGGATGAACAAAGAGCTGGAGGTAGGGTTCCATACAGGCCATTCCTACTTCGCTGCAAGTGAACTCAGATGAGTCCTCAATTGTGTCATGCTGAGAGTAATCCGTGTGAAACAGCTGTGATTAAGTCGGTTGTCAGGGGTCATAAATCCTCCCTGAAGAGCTCTGATGGTTTGATTAACATCAGGAGCCTTAATTAGATAGGTGGATTCATCAGGAGCTGAGATAGTTGAAGCCATGGTCATTTGGAACTCAAGTTTTCACGGTTAAGGTAACGTTACATCTTGATTGTGATAGGGACCCATTAGAATAAACTCATATTTTCATCCATATTAGGAGGGCTGTCTTCGCTAGAGTTATTATATGGATTTTAGGTCTTCACCAGGAGCCTCAGAAGGACCTGGAAGAGATTATCAATTTGTAGGACTTCATTATCCTCTCTGAAAGTCAGGACCTTCAAGTCTGTTTTATTATTAAATGAATGCGGTTCCAGTAAAATCTCATAGGGATAAGGCTCCCTAAGGCAATCTCTCAACAGAAAGTCTTCTTTAAGATACTCTGCTCACTTTTACAGGCAAGGTCTTCTGTATAAAAACAGGCAGTAAAAACTTTATGTAAATGAAAGGCAAATCTTAATGTATTTTTATTGGTCAAAATTTGGACATTAATAGGCCACTGAATTACTTGGGATCTCTAAGGTGGATCTTGGAGTAATAGTTGAAATCAAGTTAGATAAAAAGACCTCTCTGACAAATTAGTAGTAGGCGTAGGCTTTCTTTGTATTTGACTCTCTTTTGCCAGGTTTCAGATTCTGTGGACCTCCAAATGGCAAGATCTTCACCAGCTGACCTAGTGCCTTTCCTGATTAAATCAGAGGATCTTTATGAGGCTTAAGGTTCCTTTCACACTTTTGGGAGTTCATTATTTGAGTCAGTTTCAATACTCATTGGATTGGAGAAGTCTCTTCGCCTGAGTTGTGATTCAGATTGGGTTCAAGACAGGCGATTACTCATTTGATTCTCATGATTCCTAAAAATAGCGCAGTCTGCATTTTTGTTTTTAAATAGATCAGAATTCATCTTAAGTGTTATATTTACATTTGTTACAGTTGCTTAATTTTCAATATCCGTTATTGGAAAGCTAACAATAACTCACAATAGATGATGGAGGATATTAATGAGATGATCTGAAAAGATAAACCTTGAATAGGATTTTTCCTTCTGATTACATAAGTTGGTGAATCATAGGAGAGGCTTTTATACCAAAGATTGTTTGTTTGTAAATCTAGTGCTAATATTTTTGTTTGATGCTACCTAACTTTAGAAGTTATAAATTTTCTTTAGGCTTTAGGCTTCTTATAGCGTTAAAATAAAAACACAATAATAAACATAAGTTATAATTTTGCTTGAATTGGTGAATGAATAAAGTTCAAGGTCAAGACTTTTCTTTCTCGTTGCAATCACTATTGCAACCTATTCAATTCAAGACTGAATCTAGTTTAATAATCTCACAGAGGAGATTAGTCTGCGCCCATGTCAGGGAGCTTTGGGCAAACAAGGTAAGAGGAGCAGGTGGAAGGCCCGCGGCCTCCAACGTTTGAAAACGCCCTGGAGAATCCGGCGGAATAGACAAAAATCTTAAAAAACTGGTGGTCACAATTTCCCCGGAGATACTTGCATGGCAAGCATGATGCAACCAGTACATCAACACGCCACACTCCTAGCCACTTTCATCGGTGGAATTCGGAGTCCATGTGTATCTGGACATCCAAAAAACGGCCTTATGGGAAAAATTTTGTGAAGATGTACACAAAGTTTTCCCAACTGCAGTGTACGTTGCACCTCACTTCATGTCACGCGGTTGGATGGACCTAGGTTTCAAAAGCAAAAAAGCAGCAGACGAGGCTGCAGCGGTGCACATAGTGGTCAATTTTCCCAAAGGGCAATGGGTCGTCGAAACCAAATGCACCAGATGGACAAAATCAAACCAAATTTTCCTCACATTTGACTTTTTGCCTACTACAGTAAAATGTGACATTTTGGAACAACACCTGAAAGATGGTCTCACTGTATATGGCGAAATACAATCTTTCAAAATGCAACGCTTCACGCTGATGCCACACCTATGCACTGGCAAAGCCATCACAGTTCTGACCCCAACTGAGGAGATTGCGAAGGACCTAACCCAGATCCTGCACTCCACTTTTATTGATATTGCAGGGCATACCACCCACCTGTTCCAGGTGACCATGGACAGCGCGCCCCCCATTTGAACCCACTGTGATGCATTTGGCTATAAGGCGCATGCATGCCCCATCAAGGAGGGCGTCACATTCCAAGAGCACCCCTCAGCGGCCATGGCCAGTGGAGAGGCGCACTACAAACCAACTGCAAGCACCAAGGAGGCTTTCCCGTGGGGAGCACAAGGCTGCTACCTATTGGTAAAGCCTATCTCCCCGCAGGAGCAGAAGAAGGCAAAGCAGGCCTGTAGGGCCACGGCCAAGGAAGCGGCCAAGGCCACCACCGCTATCCCACACTCACAACGCCAGGAGGACATGGAGACTTTCACGGTGGAAGCAACTTGGGAATTCATCATCCAATCAGATTGGGAAGCCCATGCCGAGCAGGCCACTCAATCTGAGGATCTGATGGGAGATTTGATCTCACCCAATCGTTGTACCCAAGCTCCGGTCAAAACTGAATTGGGACTTATCCCAACTGAAAATTTTTTTGACCCACTTGATGGTGCACCGAACTCATCTGCACCACAAAAAATTCATCCGACGTCAGGAAAACAAAAAGTGAAGGCCAAAGCCAACATGACTCTTTCCACAAAAATCAACAAAAACTCTGATAGCATTGCTGCTAACACCCACACTGCTGTGAAAGCCCATGGGGACCTAGAAGAGGCTGGTGGGCCCAGGGGCCCACCCCCTTGCACCTAAGGTGCAATAGGGGAAACCTTCACTCTAGGGACGTTGAATATCGCTGGACTCAAGGCCTCCCTGTCCTGGGCTAGGAAACTGAGTTTTTTACAACACAATTTACCTGTGGATATCCTGGCCATCCAGGAGTCCCACTGTCCATGAGGTTCTGAGGAAGCTTGGAAAACAATGCTCCTCCCATCCCTATCCTTTTGGTCAAAGCACTGTGGGATGCTAATTTAGAAAAATAATTTTTTCAAATTCACATCCTCAGAAACATTCCTAAATGGCTGAGTGCTCGTCGTCACCTTCTTGTGGGCTGATGTAGCGCATGCAATCGTCAACATCTATGCCCCAAACGGTGCACACAAGCGTCAGGAATTTTTCTTGTCAGTCAAATCCCTCCCGCTACCCCCTGATTCTTTCCTAGTCGGCGACATGAACTGTTGGCTAACCTCACCAACGGACCGGTGGCCTCCCTCACCCCACGCCCCACAGAGTCATGTAGAACTACGCGTTCTAAAGGCCACCCTTGGGTTAATGGATGCGCTGCCGCGACATGCCCCACTGCTCAAAAACATGATGCATCCCCACGTCCACAGCGGCCAATTAAGGTCCATGACCTGCATTGACCTTATTCTAACGCCGGCGAAATTCCAACCCAACATCTCCCACTTCAAAACAATGAAAATGGAATTCTCTGACCACCGACTGGTCTCGATAACCTACCACCTACCAGTCACAGTTGCTAAGGCCCCACATTGGTGCAAAATCCGCCCCCCCGAGCTCGCATCACCAGGATTTTCCATGTGGGTGGAAGAGGCAACTTTGGCAAAATCGTTTGTTGCACCATTTTGCGCGGACCCCATTTCCACTTGGGCAACTTTCAAAGAGGACACCATCTGCCACTATCGCCATCTCTCCTCCAGACGCTCATGAGCCACATCAGTGGTTATCTCGCGCGCTCTGATGCAATTGGCCCACTTAGAGTCCAACATTCCAGCTACAGGATACAGCCCTGCATGGGGCCAGAAGTGGGCAGAGGCAGCCGCCCACCTCAACGCACTTGAAAGGCAACACAAACATCAGGTTTGTGTCCAATACAGGGCCACATGCATCACTAAAGATGACAAGTGCACCGCATATTTCTTTAAAAAAATTTTTGCACCATGCCAGAGTGTGGCCTGCACACAGGTGCATAGATCAGATAATTCCATTGTGGACACACTGGCTGAAGTAGCAATAGAAATGCAAAAATGTTACTACGAGTTATACCAAGCTGAACCAATTCAGCTGGCCGAAGTGGCGGAATTTCTCAACTGAGCTCATATCTGCACCATTTTCTGATACCCAGAAATAATGAATTTAATTACTCTGAACAAATTATGGACAGCCATTCATGGTGCGCCAAACCGAAAATGCCCAGGCCCATATGGCATTCCATATGAGTTCTACAAAAAATATTTCATATATATCCCCATTGCTGCTCGCCTCACTTAACCAAAGCCTGTTGGAAACACGCCTCCTACCAGGAGGACATGAGGCCTTTACTGTCACACTCTACAAGAAAGGGGATAAGCTTAACTTAGCCAACTGGCGCCCTATTTCTCTAACAAACACAGACACCAAAATTTTAACAAAAATCATGGCTAACCATTTAGGGACTGTAGCATCTGCCACCATCTCCCAGAACAATTCGGTTTCATCCCCAGAAGGTCAATTTGGGATAACGTGCACTCCGTGGCTAATACATGTCAGTCCACAGCCTCAGGAGCACTGGTATTCTTGGACCAACAAAAGGCCTATGATAGAGTAAACTGGGAATACCTAAGGGCCTGCCTACATCAATTCCGCCTACCCCCCCGCTTCATCAACTGGTGATACTGCTCACGGAATCTGCAACAATGGCAGTGTGTGGCCCAGGCTTCCTACTGGAAGTAGTCCGCCCTCAAAGGGGCTTGCGACAAGGGGACCCCCTCAGCCCACTCTTATACAACTTCAGCCTTGACCCACTACTGCGAAATGTGAATGCCCAACTCACTGGGGTCCATGTGCCAGGCCAAACCCCAGTCAAGATGATGGCATTTGCAGATGACTGCGTGGTGGGGGTGTCTAATAATAAAGATGCACGCGCGCTTGAAGCCCTCATCCAGGAATATTCCCAGGTAAGCAACGCGACACTGAACGCCTCCAAAACTGAAATCATCCTCCTTGGTCAGTTTCAGAACTGCTGGGCACCAACAATTAGTTCCCAACCCGGCCCATCTGCTCGCCCACGCCCACGCCTTACTAACTCAACACACACCACTCCACTGGTGCTCCTTCCGTGCCATGTCCTACCATAGGACCGGTGCGCCATCTGGGCGTGTGGATGGAGGCAGGCGTATACGCATCAGCAGTAATGGAGTGCCGTATACTGGACAACGTGACAAAGCGAACCGCCTCTCTCAGAGCCCACCCTACTACCCTCACTGGCAGGGTTGTTCTAGCCAACTCTATGCTCCTATCCAAAGTCTGGTTCAGAGCCCACGCCATCCCCTTCTCCCCAAGCTTCTTCAAATCCCTGTATGCCTTGCTGCAAGGATGGCTTTGGTCAGGCCGCCCTCCACCAGTATGTCTAGAGGTCATGTTTGGCCCTCATCATCAAGGTGGCATGGGCCTGCTTGACTTCAAAGCCCATGCTGCCAAGATCCTGGGCACCTGGATCGCGTCCATCACCGCTCCTACACTCCCATCCCAACACTGGTCCTGTGTGGCCTGCTCCAACTTCTCCTGAGCCTTGGGCCTCAACAATCCATCAAACCCCCACTCCCTGATGAAATACCTTGCATCACACACATCGGCCACAGGTCCTCACGGGACTAAAACCCACTACAAACGAATCCTACTCTCCATGCGAAGCGCAGAGTGGAGAATTCGTATTAGTGGACATACAACCTGAAGAGGCCGCCCCTCTCCTCAGTTCACACAAGAGGTACAGGGGCTACCCATCCATGATGGCGTGATCCCCATTCGGCCCCATGTCCTATCCAGGGTGGACTACCTGGACATGATGGACATCCCTTAATCCACTGAGACCCAAAAAAACTATCTGGAAATATGCACACCATCCTCTGTTGCAGCCTCAAGTCTGCTCCCATGTGTGGCGCTGCCTGAGGCAGGTGTATCGTACAGCTAAGCGCTCTAACGCTTTACACTCATCCTGTGTCATGTGTGTCCAGTATGGAACGCTGTTCCACCGCCTGGAGAAGTGCCCCACCTCTAAAGTGATATGGCGTGAAGTTCAACGTCTGCTGGGCTAGGATCAAACGCATCCCTTCAGTCTGTAAAGAGATATGTTTGCTCTATCAATGGCCTCCTCCCTTCCACCCTCCCTCCATGCTCTGGTGGTTGCAATCACCATGTGGACCATCCACACGATCATTTTAGATGCCATCGCAAGCTCCACCCCCACCCTCCCAGAAACTGTCCACAGATTCTGGTCTCATTTGGTGGACCACCTCCAAGCATGGATGTTTGGATACCTCCCAACACATTGCTGACAGCTGGTCTCCTCCTGGTTCCCAGTCTGGTTTATCAAATCAGACCCCTTCCTCCACACGTTCTCAATAGTGGCTACGGCCCCTTCACACGTCCCCTCCCCTCCCCATAAGTGGCGTTCCCGCTGGCAATAAGAGATAGCATCGCTTCTCTGGGGTGCCTCCCCTGGTACTAAGTTTGTCTTTACTGAGTCATATTCGGAAGTGTCCATCCCATGGTCAGCCTTCCCCGCAATAAATTTAAATAAAGTTCAAGGTTAAGTCTACACCCCTATCAAAGCAAATCCTGAAACTGGGATTATATGACTAGTTTATTGTTTTCTTGGTTGGATATAGGCATATGCGCAATTTCACATGTTTAATATTCCCTTTGTGTCACAGAAATTTTATTCTCCCACAAATAGATTCAAATCATTTTTTGTGAAGTGTACTAGGACGCCGTTCCAACTAGAGCAACATCCCTCAACACTTCAAAAAAGTCTCTCTAAATAGACTTTAGAAAGTGAAATGTTCAAAAGCTTAAAGTATGAGGCCAAGAGCATTTTATAACATCTGTATAGAAATATTTAGAATTTTCTTAAGTACAAATAGCCAGTAAATCAGTGCAATGCCAACAGATAAAGGACATGAAGCTCAGCAAGCATAAAAAGCTATCAATTTCATCCATGTGGTCTGTCAAAGGGTTATAAATTTATACCTATTAAACAGAGTAAAAGATAGCAAGTTATAAGATAACGAATCTATAATCATAAAACCAAACAGTAAATTGTTTTTATTTCAAATACAATCCACATTTAATGTATTCTAAAATATAAAAAAAGAATATCATATACTTAATATAGAGAAATCACCCTTATAGAGGTTAAACAAGTTAATCTATTTTTTTGTTACAATGAAGTAGAGTTTTTCAGTAAATAATAAGTAAATGTTATCTTAATAAGCGTTATATAAAAATCCTTTAATTGATGGCCAGATAGAGTCCAAAGCTATAAAACTTGTCACCAGCTAGGGCACTTTAAGGAGCTAAAATACGATCTGAGATTACTCTTCTGGAAAATCATCTATTTTAAGACCTTTTTAACTTAAAGACCAATTTCATTGAACAAACACAAATATATTTTAGACCTTTCCATCTGCTGAGTATGTATACTTTCTCCAAAAGTCAACGTTAATTCATTAAATTTTTTTGTCCTGTAAAAAACAATTATGAATTTTTAACCATCTCACAGATTACAAAAGCTCCACATCATTAAGGCTTTTTTCACTTCACAATGAAAACTCTGCAACCTCAATGATTAGAGATATCCTATAACTTACAACTGAATTAAAGTTATGCCCTTTCATCATCAGATGTCTAGCAGGTTTATATGCCGCCTATCTCAAGTTTTTATCAGAAAAGGTTAATCTACGCTATTTAAAAAGAGGCTCAGACAAGAGATACTCCATATCAATACTTTATGCGTGGTTGTTAGCCTATTTCCATAGAATTTTAACAAGCACCAAAAGTATCACCTTACTAAGCCAGGTTTGAGTATTTTTACGATAATTAGCATATTTCATGGTTCTACTAACAGATGTACAAAAATTGGACCCCTTTAAAAATGTATCTAGTGTTCTAAAAACCATCATAGCCGATATTTTATGTTTCCAGAAAGCAGCATTACAGCTAGTAAGTAAATCATCAAATCCACTAGTTATAAATTTTATTGCTTTTAGATGGTCATCTTGGAGTTACCATATTAATGCTAAGTTCTAAAGGTATAATTTTGGAAGCAGATCTGATGTTAGATGAAACTAATGTAATTACAACTAGATTCTGATGACATTACATTTATATACTAAGTGACTTTATTATACCTATATCACCTTGAAGTTTTATATCATTATTTACGCACTCTAATAACATCATTTAATAGTTCATATATGGGTCAAAGGTATGCTTTGTCACTGAATAAATTACCAAAGATTACAAGCCTTATTCAAAATCAATATAAAGCTTTGAATCAATCAAACCTAATAGAATTAATAAAAAACAGGCAACTAATGTATCAATTTAAAACTATAAATAAACTACAATGGCTCATCAGTAGATTTTAATGATATCCTATTTTTGAAGCAGATTATAGTAGCAACAGATTGAAGTTATTTGCAATTAACTTTAACTAATCTAATGTTATTAGAGCTAAAAGGATAAATAATTATTGGAAACAGCTCCAGAGTACTGCAACGGCCAATTTACTTTTTGATTATTGTAATAAAAGATTAAAATCTAGCAGTGACTGTCACACTTCTGATTGATGCGCTTGCAGGTGCTATCACTGGGGAGCCCAACATAGAAGCTGATTGTAAGAGGCTTAATTCATCGCAGTCTTCTGAGAGAATAGTGGCTTCATAAGATGTGGCAATGAGCAAGACTTTGTTCATCATATTAAAATAAGAACTTAGACAAAAATAACATAGCTAATATTCCTCTGAAAAGTGCTTTATGAAAAAAAGTACTGTCTATAGTACTTTTGAAATTAAAAGGGAAATTATGATTTAGTGGGAATTTCAAAGAACATTCATTGATCATTCTGAAACACATGTGGTTTTTGCATCATTGTGTCCCACCTGGAAGATCAGATGAGCTTCTTGACCTCCTAGTAATAGATTTATAGCATCTGTTAGTTTTTTATTACTCTCAAGTAGAATCTTTCAATAATTCAGGTTTTGAGGTACAACCTACTAGAGCTCAAAATGAACAGATGATAAAGATATTGGGATTTCTACTCATCAATGATAGAGTCATGTTGATGTGGCCTCAGAGTTAGATAAAATGTTTTTGAGCATAATTAAAAGTCATTTATCCAAATTCAGATTAATTCAAGTAATACCCCGAATTTAAAGCCTAAATTGATGATACTAAACCTAACCTTAATTCAGGACTTATGGGACCATTTGTGCACCTTAGAAATCAAGTCTCATTTTGGTTATGTCAATCTTCCCTAAGAAAATTCTTCCACTTTTCATAGAGAGAATTTTGACAGTAACCATCATGCCTTTGATGGGAGATTATATCTAAATGGCGAAGTAACTAAATGTACATCACATCTCTCGCACCTAACAATATTTGTGAAGTCTTCAGTAATTTTTAATCTTTAACATAGATTCATGACTAATGACTTCTGCTCAAAAATTATAGAAGCAAACTCTAAAAATACATCTTCACAACGGTTACTTGTAATGGATGGGACTCCCAAGATCACCCATCATTAGCACAAAAAATAATTTGTATAGAATTACTGTGTCCACTAAGTAGATTTTATATGCCTCCCTTTCAACATATATTAATGAGCCATTTTGGGACAGTCAATAAAAAGGGATGGCTCCAATCTTGACATTTAACTCCAAGTATCTCTTATTGATATGTATCGCCTTTCTTGTATTATTTTAAATCTGGGCCTCTGACCTCAGATGTGGATAGTAAACTTAAATAAGAAAATGTAAAGCCCTTGGCTCCAGCTATTAAGTTGGGCTGGGTCATGCATCCTTTCATAACTAGAAAGGGTTCAAAATCCAAGGCCATGCCCCTTACCCAAATCTCTGTCCTAGGGAATACCCTGGACAAATAAAGAGTTTTAGCAGCCCCTAATTGCCAACCATGTTTCTTTCCACATCTTAATCTGAAAATCACCCAAGTTTCCAAATCTGCAGATTACTATATGGAAAATATAAGAAAACCTGTGTAGATTTGAGAAATTCTAAATTCTTCAAAGCCAGGCCCATTCCTCTTTTCAATAGACGTTATAAACAGGAGTCACTCTGAAAGGGAAAATTCATCTAGTAAGGCAAAACAGGCAAGAAATTAAAGAGGAATGGTTACAAATGGGTATCAAGCCCATCATATAAATTCAAGCATTGTAAAAATAATTTCAAACATTTTGGAATTACTAATTCTCCCTGCATTGCACAGAAGATTTTGGCTGATTTTGTTGCTATGGGAAATTGATTGAGACAATATTTATGATTTTATCATAGGAGAAATCAGTTTAAATCTGTTAATTAGAGTAGACAAAATTGGAACCCATTCCCTGGTATTCTATATAGCTTAGTAACTCCCCCATCCTCAGATTTAAAAACTCAGAATTGTACCTATGATAAGGTGTTATATTTTTGTTTTTTCTTATTCTAAAAGTAAACTTTCTCTTCTGATTATATTATTTTATTTTATTAAATTTAAAAAATAAAATCTGTGGTTCCAGTTTTTTTAGCTTGAAGCCACCTAAGGGGCTGTTGGGACCACCTAGTGCTAAAAAAAGCCACCCAAGGGGCACTCTTATTTCCCTCAATGAAAGTGGAAGTATCAAGTGCTAAATCAGCCCTATCTTTTAAAAGCATTAACCCTAGAATGACTAAGAAACCTCCTCCCTCACACACACTCAACTCTAATGAGGTGCAGCTCAATAGTCTGTATATGTTATTCAGGCTGCTAAAACACCCACATTCACAGGCTAAATTTTTTTTGGCACCACATCTTTTTATTTAACCAATGTAAGCTGACCAGGGGATGGACATTACCGAGCTCTGAGGAGCGAAAATAATATGCTAGAATTTAGATGAACAAACAAGAGATGAGCGGATCACTCAAACCATATCAAGAAAAAGTAAAAATTAAAATTAACCAACCAGGTCAGATGTGGTAAACTGCTATGCATTTATGGTGGGGGATGATTTGGGATTAGGAGGATCATCTTCCTCCTCTGTGTTGGACATTGTATGGCAGAGTGCTGAGAGCTTGGGCATGGGTGCATCATCAAAATGGGGTTGAGGTAGCAAAGTGGCTCAGGAAGTTTGAATTTAGCTATGAGGAGGGTTGTGATATTCCAGAAAGGGCTTTTTCAGCCTTGAGGCGAACTTTGGTTAGTGTGGTAAAGGTGGCGATGTTGTTGCTGGTAATGTGGGTCTTGGGGCTGAATTTTGCGACCATTACAACTTTTTGTACTGCCTTGTGGTAAACTTGTTGAAATTTTAGGGATTCTTTTTATGAATTTGTTGCATGAGGGAAGGACAGGTGTGGGTACCACCTTGGCCAATACTGTGACTGATTTTGCTACAGCCTTTTGGAGGAGGTGACAATCAGGGGAGGCCATATCCGTTAAGGTGAGCTGGTGGTCACTTTTGAATTCATCTGCACCCGAGTGTAAAGCATAGTGGCTAGTTGGGAATTGAGCAGCATATTTTGCGTTTAGGTACACTTGAGGCCTGGGGACACAACTGAGTTAAGGATGGGGTTTTCCTAATTATTGGCTTCCTCCAAATAATCTCAGGAATTTTGGTTAAAGATGATAGGTTGATCGTCATATGGGTGGGCTGGATTGGGTGTCTGAGTGTGTTTTTGAATTTACTGGGGTCCATGATGGCTCCTGATTAGTTGGAGTAGGAGTAGTGGTTTGGAATTTTGGTTCCTTATTGGTTAAATCTGTGGCAGTTGCATCTACTTTTGGGTAAAGGAGGGAGGATTGTTCCCATTCAAAAGGCTTTGATGTTGGCTATGGGAGAATTGTGGGGGGAATTGAGCATCTGAGCTCTATCTTGGGCTATGGTGGGGCAGCGCCGCTTTGAGTGGTACAGGTCAAAGTAAATGTGGCATATCATGCACCCCTTATCTACTCTGGCCCAGAAAGGGTGGTTGGGGGCAGAGGGGACAGCAGTGCGATGGGGAATCAAAGTGTAAATTTCATTTGATATTTGGGTGTATGGTTGTGAAGGCACAAGGGCCCATTAGTCAGTTTGCTCTGTTGGGAACCACAGATTGTAAAATGGGGTCAGCCATATACTGACAACCCAGCTATTATTTCATTGTATAAAGTTTCAGGTTGGAGTTGAGTAAGGAGGCCTGAAAATTGAACCACAAGAGTGGTGTCATCAGGAAAACTGGGTGCGAGTGTGGAAGTCCCAGGGAACGTCTTCTAGGCATTGATCGGGCCATTTTACCCCATTCCTGAGCAAGAAGGTACTGAAGAGGACGGTCATACCCTTCGTTACTCAGGACGATCTCAATCACGTGGTAGACAAGCGCTGGGTAACAGCCCTTCTGCTTCAGATCCCGCTTCTGGTACCCACACTCTCCTTGGCAGAACTGTTATGAGGAATCAGTAAAATCTGCGCTGAGATCACCAAAATGAATTTGATCACAACTAATTCAAGTGGCAATCAGCCTGATGCTCAGATTTCAATGGTCAAAAAGGTATGAAGACCGATCTATTAGCTGGAATGCCTGAAGGTTGCAATTCAGTTAACATGATAATTGAAAAAATCTCCCCCTCCCAAATCCATTGGGCATCACCCCCAATGGGCAGGTAATAGCATCGGACATCATTGACAAGGTTTCAAACCTTCCTGTTGGAAAATTGAGCATTGCGCTTGATGCAATGCCACTGACCAAATGAATGGCCCAGCAACTGAGCACAGGCGGGTTAGGCGTCCTGAACCTGTTCCCAACCAAATGGGTCCACCCATATGTGGGGTGGTCTTGGGGGACTCCCACCACTTGTTGGGCCAAATGCCGTCGCACCAACCATCAGAAATGTAGCCAAGCTTTGGTTCAGATGTTTGAGGATGAACCAAAAGTGACTCAGCCCACTGCCAAATTTTGTGATGTCAGTTCCCAGGGAACTAACCTGCCAATTTCCAAATAATTCACCGCTTAATTGAACTTGTGGGACCTGATCCTAGCTTGTTTCCCTCCAAATCAATGACTATTTAATCAGTCACATTGCACTGATAAAATTTTTGGTCAATTCTCCTTCCTTATATTTTCCAATAAAAACAACCTTCCCCAAAATTCAGTTTTTATATGTTGAAAATTAAGCTCCCTTCCAGTTCCATATTCGTCATACCAACAGCAGAGCCTCTGGTTCTGGTTAGCCATTTGGGTGCTCTGGCATCTGGGCTGGCAGGCCAGTATAATTCTTACTTGATGTTCACCTGAAATAATCGACCAACCATCAATCTCTACCATTTCCACCTTTCTCGTAGATATTGGCACAGCAATGGCCCCTTCTTTACGACTGAATCTGGTCGTAAAGAAGATTATCTCTGCCCACATTAGTCCCATCCCACTCAAAACTCCAAACCCATACCCCATAGTTGCCGCGGCTATCTTGCTCATGTCAGTAGGGTCTGACATCTCAACTTGCAATGAGTTTGTTCCCCAAAGCCCAGTAGTTTCTCAGCTGTCACCCTTCAAAGGTGCAATTCCCATGGAACTGGAACCAATCATCGTCAAAAATGAGGAAGAGGATGAGGTAGAGGCTATCCTGGCATCCCAGAAATCGCAACATTCCATCCAATATCTCGTGACCTGGAAAGGGTATCTGGCCTATGAGAACAGCTGGGTCAAGGCGCGCGATTGCGTGAATTGTATGAACCTGGTTGAAGCATTCCACATATCCCACCCCAAGATTCTCCGTTCCTCCCCAAAGAAAACCTGCATCAGTAATGGTGATCAAGTTACTTAAGGCGCACAAGAATACGGCCCTCATGCAGTTTCCCAGTGGAGGTGCCCCTCCTTTGGAAAAAGGAAAGATTAATGTAAGTCCTGGGGAACGTCCTCTGGGTGTTGATCAGGCCATTTTTCCATTCCTGAGCAAGAAGGTACCAAAGAGGATGGTCATACCCTTCATTACTCAGGGCGATCTTGCTCATGTGGTAGATGAGCGCTGGGTAACAGCCCTTCCACTTCAGATCCCGCTTCTGGTACCCACACTCTCCTCAGCAGAACTGTTACAAGCTTTCAGTGAAATCTGCGCTGAGATCACCAAAATGAAATTGATCACAACTAAATTGAGCAGCAATCAGCCCAATGCTCAGATTTCAAATGGTCAAAAAGGTATGAAGATCAATCTATCAGCTGGAATGCCCGACAGTTGTGATTCAGTTAACATGACAATCAAAAAAATCTCCCTCCTCCCAAATCCGTCGGGCATCACCCCCAATGGGAAGGTAATAGCATCAGACACCATCAATGAGGTTTTGAAGCTTCTTGCTGGCAAATTGAGCATTGCGCCTGATGCAATGCCACTGACTGCAACTTGGCCCACCACCAAATTTTGTGATGTTGGTCCCCAGGGAACTAACCTGCCCATTCCTGAATAATTCACCGCGTAGGTCGAACTGACTGCAACTCGGCCTGCTACCAAATTTTGTGATGTTGGTTCCCAGGGAACTAACCCACCCATTCCCAAATAATTCGCCGCTTAGGTTAAACTTGTGGGACCCAATCCCAGCTTGTTTCCGACCAAAATAATGACTAATCAATTAGTTGCATCGCACTGAGAAAATTATTGGTTGATTATCCTTCCTTAAATTTTCCAATAAAAACAACCTTCTCCAAAATTCAGTTTTTATATGTTTAAAATAAAGCTCCCTTCCAGTTCCATATTAATTTTACCAACTGCAGTGCCTCTAGCATTCTGGTTTGCCATTTGGGTGCTCTGGCGTCTGGGCTGGCAGGCCAGTCTAATTCTTACTTGCTGTTTGCCTGACAGAGTGGTTGGGAAGGGGTTTTCCTGGAACACCAGAGGAATGTTGGTTGCGATTGCAGCATTGGCCTCACAAGTGAAGCTGAGGTTGAAGTACCCCTTGTAGGGTGGGAGTATATAAAGCCTGCAGGCTGCATGAGCGCCTGGGCTAATTCAATTATTTGTTTATCATTGTATGGGAACAAGTTGCCATATTCAACCTGGAGGCTGAATTGCATCTTGCTTTGGGGGAGCACAATGGGGCTATGAGGCACCATTTGAGAACATGTGAGGTGGAGGGCGATATCCTTGGGGGGAATGTATATACCTGAGGGATTAGGGGGGCTGATCAATCTGGTTTGAAAAAATTTCCTTGCTGGGCAGAAAATGCTAGGTGGGGTTTTGCTACTGCCCATTTTGGAGCAGCGGGTAGTCAGGCCAAGTACATTGGTGGTTTGCTGTTTGTCAGTTTTTCAGAGTTGTTTAGTTTTTTTGTAAATCTAAATTTTCTTGAATGTGTTATTGAGTGGAAAGAAATTTGGCAACATATCCTAAAAGAAAGGAGAACATATGATTTCATTTAAACTTTATTAATATCAAGAGAGGAATTTTCCTAGATCTGTGTAGCCCCCTTTAGGTTGGGACCACCTAGTGCTAAAAAAAGAGAGAAATTTCCCAATGAGGTATCAGAATTTCAGGATGAGGAATGATTGAAATCAATCACTAATTTAATACTATGATTAGGGCTTAGATTATCTTGGGGAAATAGCATATATTTAGCTTCCTCTTCATTAACAGAAAATGCACAAAAGCATTCTTCTCCATGTGCATCAAATAACCTGACTTTGTATAGTAATCTTAATGGAATGCAGGATGCAGTTTACTAAGGTTGCAAGTATCATGTTGATATTACTACTTTATAATTAATAAAAATAAAAGGCTTGTCATGATAGGAATTGGTGTATTTTTCAAAATACACTTACTAGTAAGAACTGTATTTCTTGGTGGGCTACCATTTAGCTTAATTGAGAGAAATTCTCCTTTTACCAAGAAGGAGAGGAATCCAGCAGTCACCATGTTGTCACTGTTAAAGTCTGAGAATCGCTCACTTGTTTTTTATTATCCTGCATGTTTATTCAGGCCAAAGTTCTGATAATTGATCCTCAATAGTGCCTGTAGTTTATGTTATTTGGACCATTTAAAAACTCACTAGGCCTACTAAATTCGCCTTGACTCTTTTTGGCCAATTTTGGACGTAATTTTCCCTTCATGTTCAGAATTTCTTCTGAGGCAGGTGGATATACAAGCTGTGGATTAGGCCTGTCCAGCTTGTTGACACTTTTCTACAAAGAAATGGATTCAGTGAGAAAACCAGGAAAGAGATAAAATAAATAAAACCTTTATTATAAGCTATCTATTAGATAATGTTCATTAGGCCAGGCGCCAGTATTTATACCTCTAGGGCATCTCCTGGCCACATTCCAGCACAAAATTTTAACAGCTATTTTTCCACTCAGTTTGGCCTACGACTGAAACCTTTTCCTAGATTCATTGGTGGCAAAATACTCTCAAATTCAGGAGGATTTCAGGTACAAAATTTGCGATAAAAGCATGAAAAATTTTCCTAAGATCTTCTGGATTTCAGTTTCATCATACTGCTGACAAAACACACCTTCTGTGAAATTTGGCCTCAATTGAAGTAAATGACACACCCTAATTGGGACGTTGGCAGGCCTCTTCCTCAATAGCACTAGGTAACCCCTTTCTGGGCAGTCCACACAAGTGCTATCTTGCTGATTATGCAGATCGACATACAAATTTTGCCCTAAGGGGGAAATTGATTACATTTTTCATTCATCTGAAGTCCATGGGATTTTCAGACGTTAACTTCGGGGTGTCATAAATGATTTTTTATACAATTAAGTTGATTGTGTTTCTTTTAATTGGGATCAATTGCTTGATAAAATGCCTATAAAATTGGCCATAATATGTGAGCATATTCAGGCTGAGTGCTCTGCTAAGAGACTTGATCAAATTATCATTGAGATGTTTGGCTTGAATTGTATTATTGCAATAGGCTTTGAGGTGAGGATATAGGTTTTAGCTCAAGCGTTAAAAGAATTAATTGGCCCAATCTAATAGTTGTCAAAGGCTTATTTTTGAGTCAACCACCAGAATCTGACATTTCCCCCTCTTGACTCAAACATAAGTCCTTTGATTCCCAATTAGCCTATGTTGGTCTTTTCTCATCAGCCCAAACGCCTAATGAGAATGGGGTTGTTTTTTCTATGTGGTAACTTTGGCTGGAACGCCTGATGATTCTGAAGTATGATGGCCAAATGCCTGTCAAGTTTGAAGTTGGATCCTCTCCCCAACGTCAAGTACAAACTAAAATATTAATTAGAATAAACCTATCATATAAGTATTTTATTGTTTTTATTTTTTGGTTTTGGTTTTGTGCTTTTATGTTTTTTTCACTTTTTTTCTTAATTGGCCCGCTTATTAAACCTTCTTAGGAATTTTGCATGGACTCAGTTGTATATATGGCCAGTCCAAATCCTTGATTGCATATATGAATTTAGACATTTTCTTAATCACTTCAAATGGCCTGACCCAGATGCGATCTAACTTTTGCATTTAGCCCAATCCGTGGGTGTTGCAAAATAGAACTTTATTGTTAACTTCAAATTCAGCCAGTGTATAGCAATTCTCTAAGTCCTTTTGATGTCAAGCCTTTTTCTTGGCGAAACTGTTGTCAAAGGCTTGAGCTTGTAGTTTGATTAAGGCATCTGCAAGCTTCTCAACGTACTGAGGGTAAGTGTTTTCACTGGGATCCTCTAGGGCCAAATATAGCAGCGTTGGTAGGGCTGGGTGTCTACCATATAATACTTGAAATGGAGACATCATGGTTGATGTATGGTAGGAGATATTGTAGGCGAAGACTGCCAAACTTAGATATGTACTCCATTTGGATGGTTTGGCCAAGGTTAATTTTCAGATAATGTTCACCAAAGTCCCATTTGCACGCTTAACAGTCCCATTAGTTTTGGGGTGATAGGGAGCAGAAAGAACACCTTGTACTCCCATTAGTTGGTTCAGCTTGGCAAGGACATTGGCGGTAAATTTGGTTCTGTTAAAAGTAAGAATAACCTGAGGGCATCTATGTTTGTGGATAATGTTTTTAAAGTACAAACTTGGCGGTGGTTGCCGCTCCAGCTTCCCAAATGGCCTTGGCCTCGACCCATTTGGTCAAGTGGTCAATGGCTACGATTATGTACTTGGCCTTCATATTGCTTATTGGAAGGGAGCCAACAACGTTAATAGATACAGTGTGCCAGGTAAAGTTGGGCCAAACAAGATGGTAAGATGTGCTTTTTCCGGAATAGTTTTTTGCCTTGGCACTCTTCACAGCATTCTAGTGTTTCTTGGATGTCAAAACGCATTTATCCAAGTAGTAGAATTGTTTCAGATGCTATTTTGTCTTCTTGAATCCGCCATGTCCTATGGCCTTATGCGCTGCCATTATTAGGTCTGTTCAAGCTGATGGTCTTGGAAAATTAACTTTTTGTCCTCGATGATCTTGTAAAGTGTCACGTTTTTGATGGTTGTATTTTTTCATAGATCCAATAATATTTTTTAAATGGATTTGG
The DNA here is from genome assembly GCA_022478985.1 of Massospora cicadina. Classification (NCBI taxonomy): domain Eukaryota; kingdom Fungi; phylum Entomophthoromycota; class Entomophthoromycetes; order Entomophthorales; family Entomophthoraceae; genus Massospora; species Massospora cicadina. The sequence goes on from JAKSZP010010670.1 coordinate 102,945, forward strand.
GCTCATCCTGATACTCTCCAGTGATCATTTTCATAAACAACTCATCAGCAGCCTGACTAAGTGTTGTGATGGTGGGTAGTAGGGATAGACAGTTGGCATTTTGGTGCTTTGCACCTGCTCGATGCTTGATGATGTAGTCATAGGCCTGAAGCTTTAATGCCTAGCAGGCTAATCGGCCCTCAGGTTCTCTTAAGTTATTCAACCATCTTAAGGAAGCATTATTGGTAACAACTTTGAAATGAGTACCATGAAAGTAAACCAAGAATTGCTTGCAAGCATATATGACAGCTAAGCATTCTCATTCCATCACTATGCAGTTCCTTTCATGAACTTTTAAGGTCTGACTAGTGAAGGCAACTGGATTTTCTTCACCGTCTTCTCCAACTTGGGATAACACGGCCCCCACTGCTGTTCAGGATACATCATTTTGGATGATAAATTCTCAATTAAAGTCCAGGTATTGAAGAACAGGCGCGCTAAATAGGGCCGATTAGAGTTGGTCAAACGCATCCTGGCAAGCTAGAGTCCAGCCAAATGGGACCTTATCTTTAAACAGATAGAAAAGCGGCTCTCCAAGTTGTGCAAAGTCGGCGATAAATTGGCAATAGTACCCAATCATGCCTAGGAATACTTGAATATTGCGCTTGGATTTGGGCCGTTTCATTTTGGAGATGGCATCCAACTTAGAGGGTTGGGGCCAAAGACCCACTTTATCAATCACAAATTCAAGGTATTCCAGTTGGTCATTGAAAAACTGAAATTTTCAGGACTTTATTTTTAAGTTTTCAGCAGCTAGCCTTTTTTAACCTCATCTAAGTGTTCCAGGTGGTGTCAAAAGTGCTGCTGAAAACGTTGATATCGTCAAGGTATACTAGTACACATGACAATTTTAAATCTCCCAGGTAGTGTCCATTGCCTGTTGAAATGTGACCATGGCATTGCAGAGCCCTTGAGGCATTCTCATCGGCTGGAATAGGCCCTCTTGGGTTATGATTGCACATTTCTCGCGCTCCTCTTTGGGAAGATCTATTTGCCAATATCTGCTGATATGATCCATTGCTGAAAAGAACTTCGCGCCCCCTAGCCTATCCAAAGTGTCATCTATTTGTGGCAGTGGGTACGAGTCCTTCTTTGTGATGTTGTTTAACTTCCAATAGTCAATGACTACTTGGTTGCTTCCATCCTTCTTCTTCACTATTAAAACTGGTGCGGCCCATGGACTTTTTGAAGGGACTAGCATGCTACAATTGAGAAGTTTCTTAATTTCTTTGGATGCAGCTTCTTCTGATAATTTGGGTGTCTAATCAGGTGTAATTGAATAGGTTTATGAACTCCAGTATCAATTTTGTGGTTGACATTATTAGCACAACCCAAGTCGAAATCATCTTGTGCAAATATTTCCCAATATTTAGAGAATAACTCCTGAGCTTGGCCTTTCTCAAAGTTAGTTAGGTTTCTTAAATTGGCCATAGGGACAACATTATTTAAACTGAGTTGTTCATTATTGGGGAGCCCTAATTTGGCAAAAGTTCTGAACTCATGGAATGAGTGAATTTCCATTTAGGGAACAGATACAGAAAAGTAACTGTTTGATGTCGCCTGATGGAAATGGGCCAATTTTGCAGGTTTAAATATAAGATATGTATTTCTCCATGGCCTGGAATGATAGTACCAGGGGCAATGTTTGGTTAAAATTGAGATTTAGACCATGATTGATATATTTCACCATAAAATCCTTCTAGGATATTAATTGTTAGTCCCATCGGGACAATTACTTGTTCTCCAGATGGTATAGTGATTGTCAGGCAAACAGCAAGTAAGAATTAGACTGGCCTGCCAGCCTGGGTTCCAGAGCACCCAAATGGCAAACCAGAATGCCAGAAGCACTGCTGCTGGTACAACGAATCTGGAAGTGAGAGGGAGCTGAATATTCAGCAGATAAAAATGGGATTTTTGGAGGAGTTGCTTTTATTGGAATATAAGGAAGGAGAATCGACCAACAATTTTCTCAGTGCGATGCACCTGATTAAATAGTCCTCGATTTTGAGTTAAAACAAGCCAGGATCAGGTTCCATAGGTTTGACCTATGCAGCAAATTATTCAGGAATTGGGTGGGTTAGTTCCCTGGGAACCAACATCGCAAAATTTGGCAGCAGGCCGAGTTGAAGTTGGTTCAACCTACGCGGTGAATTATTTGGGAATGGGTGGGTTAGTTCCTGAGGGACCAACATCACAAAATTTGGTGGTAGGACGAGTTGCAGCCAGTGGCATTGCATCAGGCGCAATGCCCAATTTGCCAGCAAGAAGCTTCAAAACATCATTGATGGTGTCTGATGCTATTACCTGCCCATTGGGGGTGAAGCCTGATGGATTTGGGAGGGAGGGGATTTTTTTAGTCATCATGTTAACTGAATCACAACTGTCAGGCATTCCAGCTGATAGATTGGTCTTCATACCTTTTTGACCATTTGAAATCTGAGCATCAGGCTGATTGCCACTTGAATTAGTTGCAATCAATTCCATTTCGATGATCTTGGTGCAGATTTCACTGATTTCTTGTAACAGTTCTGATGAGGAGAGTGTGGTCTCAGAAGCGGGATCTGAAGTGGAAGGGCTGTTAACCAGCGCTTGTCTACCACGTGAGCGAGATCGCCCTGAGTAATGAGGGGTATAGCCATCCTCTTTGGTACCTTCTTGCTCAGGAACAGAAAGATGGCCTGTTTGACACCCAGAGGACATTCACCAGGACTTACTTTACCCTTTCCTTTTTCCAAGAGAAGGGCCTCACCACTGGGAAACTGTACAAGAGCCACATTCTTGTGCACCTTGAATAACTTGATTGTCTTTACTGATGCAGGTTTTTGGGGAAAACGGAGAATCTCGGGGTGGGATATGTGGAATGCTTTAACCAGGTTCATACAATTCACGCAATCGCGCGCCTTGACCCAGCTGTTCTCATAGGCCAGATACCCTTTCCAGGCCACGAGATATTGGATGGAATGTTGCGATTTCTGGGATGCCAGGATAGCCTCTTCCTCGACCTCTTCCTCATTTTTGATGATGATTGGTTCTGGTTCCATAGGAATTTCACCTTTGAAGGGTGACAGCTGAGAAACTACTGGGCTTTGGTGAGCAAACTCATTGCAAGTTGAGATGTCAGACCCTACTGATATGGGCAAGATAGCCACAGCAACTATGGGGTATGGGTTTGGAGTTTTGAGTGGGATGGGACTAATATGGGCAGAGATAATTTTCTTTATGACCTGATTCAGTTGGAAAGAAGGGAGAACTCAGGGTGGGATATTTGGAATGCTTTGACCAGGTTCATGCAATTTGTGAAATCGCGCGCCTTGCCCCAACTGTACTTGTAAGCTGGATTTTCTTTCCAGGCCAGAGATATTGGACAGAACATCGCGAATTCTGGGATGCCAAGATAGCCTCTTCCTCGGCCTCTTTCTCATTTTTGACAAAGATTGGTTCCAGTTCCATGGGAATTGCACCTTTGACAGGTGACAGCTGGGAAACTACTGGGCTTTGGGGAACAAACTCTTTTCAAGTTGAGATATCAGACCCTACTGACATGGGCAAGATAGCCACGGCAACTTTGAGGTATGAGTCTGGAGTTTTGAGTGGGATGGGACTAATGTGGGCAGAGATAATGTTCTTTACGACCTGATTCAGTTGGAAAGAAGGGGCCATTGCTGTGCCAATATCTACGAGAAAGGTGGAAATGGTAGAGATTGATGGTTAGTCTTTATTTCAGGTGAACATCAAGTAAGAATTAGACTGGCCTGCCAGCCCAGATGCCAGAGCACCCAAATGGCAAACCAGAATGCCAGAGGCACTTCTGCTGGTACAACGAATATGGTATTTGGAAGGGAGCTGAATTTTCAACAGACAAAAACTGAATTTTGGGGAAGGTTGTTTTTATTGGAAAATATAAGGAAGGAGAATCAACCAACAATTTCTCAGTGCGATGCACCTGATTAAATAGTCTTCAATTTTGAGTTAAAACAAGCCAGGATCAGGTTCCATAAGTTTGACTTATGCAGCGAATTATTCAGAAAATGGGTGGGTTAGTTCCCTGGGAGCTGACATCGCAAAATTCGGTGCCAGGCTGAGTTGCAATCAGTTCAACCTACGCAGTGAATTACTTGGGAATGGGTGGGTTAGTTCCCTGGGGACTAACATCGCATAATTTGGCGATGGGCTGAGTTGCAGTCAGTGGCATTGCATCAGGCGCAATGCCCGATTTGCCAGCAAGAAGCTTCAAAACCTCATTTATGGTGTCTGATGCTATTACCTGCCCATTGGGAGTGAAGCCTTATGAATTTGGGAGGGGGGATTTTTTCAATCATTGTGTTAACTAAATCACAACTATCAGGCATTATGGCTGATAGATTAGTCTTCATACCTTTTTGACCATTTGAAATCTGAGCATCAGGCTGATTGCCACTTGAATTAGTTGCGATCAATTCCAATTTTTGATGATCTCAGTGCAGATTTCACTGATTCCTTGTAACAGTTCTGCCGAGGAGTTCTGGGTACCAGAAGTGGGATCTGAAGTGGAAGGGCTGTTACCCAGCACTTATCTACCACGTGAGCGAGATCGCCCTGAGTAATGAGGGGTATAGCCATCCTCTTCGGTACCTTCTTGCTTGGGAATTGAAAGATGGCCTGATCGACGCCCAGAGGATGTTCACCAGGACTTACAGTGATGGTCTGTTTTGATTGAAGTGGAATGCCATTTGACTGATCAATCTGAGTTTGGAAGTGGTTTTATCTTTGACTGAGATTTGGAATACTCAATCAGGATGACCCCATCCTGTAGGCCAGATTTACAAATAGGCTGGGTTTCTTTTTCTCAACTGCCTTATCACGGTTTTAGTAAAGTGAAATAGCTGGCCCAGAATGGTGAGAGTATCATCCTTATGATTGGTAACAACTCTATATCTTCTTAGGAAATCAGTCCCGATTAGGATATCATAGTTTGTATTTGGCAACACTATGGCAGGTGCTGTTACTACAATGGATCCAAATCTGACTAATAGGGTACTGTAGGCACCCAGCGATTTGATTGTATGCCCTCCAGCTGTTCCATATTTCTGACAGTGGGCAACATTGGGCGCAATTTTCAGTTTTTTAACCAACTTTGTGCTAACTATATTGATAGGAGCACCACTATCAACAATGGCCCAAACTTGCACCTTGTTTACCGCTATGTCCACATAAGTACATTCAGAGTAATTTTCAGAGGTATTTTTTGTGTGAATGCTGTAATTGCTTCCCAATTCCAGGTGTGATTTCAAGCATTGAGCAAATATCTGGGAAGTTATCTGCTAAGGTCTTCATTGGAATGGCTATTTGAATGTTGTTAAGCTTAGGTAGGTCGGTCAAACATCTGGGTTAGAGGTCTAAACCCTGGTCAATAATCTGCTTTGCGAAGAGTATTTGATACTTCAGTCTGGGCTTCCTTGGTAATTTTTAAGGGTTTAGTTGCTTTTGCTGTGGCTCGGGTAGTGACCATAATGAAATCATTAGCCATGATATGGTGGAGGTTATCTTTTGCAACATATTAAGCCCTAAAGAGCTCATCAGGGTCAGGTGGAACGGTTTGAAAATCGGTGGAGTTAGAGCATTCCGCCTCTACTCCACCTGCTCTTTTCCCGTCTCATTGTCACTGTTGATTTAAAAAACAAATTTGACCCATGCTTTTTGTTGGACCGTCTGAAGCATTGTCTAGCAAAATGCCCTTGTTGACCTCAAATGTGGCAAGTATTTGGCCCTGTTTGCTGTTTTTGCTCAAATTTTTGGTTCATATTTTGCAAATTTTCCCCTGGTCGGACATCATGTTGCTTTTTGGGCCTGAAAATCGAGATTTTTGCTGATCTTTGGCCCAATTAGGAGCATTGAAATTAAGGTAACAGCTTCTCAAGTAATTGGTAAGCTTTTGGATTTCTAAGCTTCCATTGAAGGCAGGCAGCATAACATTGTGCAGTTCATGGAAGGTCATAATTGCATGCTTCATTGCAATCTTGGCGTCAAACTTATCTATTGCATTGCACCCACTCAGAACTTGTGCCTCATGGAAGAAACTATCCGCAAAGTCCTTAATAGTCTCATTCTGCTTTAATTAGATACTAAGAAGCTCTCTTTTTTGGGTTTCTAGTTTCTCAGGCCCTCCAAACTGTTTTGTTATTGCAATTTTGGCATTCATATAGGACCAATCGTCACCCAAATAGGGCATAACAAAGTCATAGCTATGGGCATCAAGTGAGTTAATCAGTGCCAATCCTTTTGCATGGTCTGATGCTCATCTCATTTTATTCAAATAATTTGATGAAAGAGTGAATGTTTCCATCATTATCAAACTTTGGTAAATTCAGTGGTTTGAAGTCATCTCGCCCTATTTCAGGCATAGGGGTTATACTTCTTCTTGAGCGTCTTGTTGTATCATCACCCATAATCGGCACTCTTTCCCATTGGGAAGTATCTGGAGTCAGGATTAATGCTAGGACTCTAGGCATAGAATGGATGTTCGAAAAATCAGTTTCTGCATTGATGTCAACTTCTGATGATTTGATTTCATGATATTGCTCCACTACTGGATTCTGACACCTGAATTTGGCCCTTAGTTACTTTTTCAGGCTGTTTTTTGGCCGGATAAGCGGAGCTTTTTCCTATTTCTTTTTTGTCAAAGTTGGGCGAGCATTGTCAGCCTTGCTGTTTGAGGGATTTAAATTCTTTTTTAAGGTTTTTGTACTCCTCTTTAAATAAAGCTTGATTGGTTGTAAAGTATTTTATACTTTTGTCCATACTGTCTCATCGGGAATTTGCAGTTGATAGCTGCATTCTGAGTTTCCAATTTTCCTGAGTAATTTCAGTATTTCTGGCCTGCAATCTCGACACCACAGTACAAAGTTTAGAAAAATTCCTCTTTGATATGGGCATCTTTTTCATCCCTATTTGAGATGGCTGGCTTTGCTGCAAGGTCCTTGAAGTTTTTGTTGATAGTATCCAGCTAGGCCTGAACATACTCTTCAGGTCATTAACTTTTACATTTAACTCCAGGTGATTTCTTTGGCCCAAAGTGGTATGTATGGTAAGTCGTTCTGATTGAGACAATAGGTAATCTGAATGGCTTTCCAGTTTTTGACAGTAATTATTCATAGTTTGTACCCATTCTAGTAATAACCCATGGTGGGCCAGAACTTCTGTGGCTAATTTTGGGACTCCTTTGTTCAGAAGCTCCTCAAGGGTGTTTAATCTCCCATGAGCTTCATTGAAAAGTCCCATATTATCAACAATTGCCTTTTGGACTTCAGCAAAACTGGAATTTAGCTTGTCCTTTAGGGCATTTTGGGAAGATTGTTCCTCCCCTTGCACATGTTAGATTTCTTTAATTTCCAGTTTTTGTCTATCAATTATTCGCTGGGTATGCTTAATTGAGGGTTGAACAAAGTTAATCATAATTCATTAGTTGCTTGATGTCTGTGAGACGTTTAGCAAGAGATGCCATGGTAGCGTCGTAGTACTTCATATATCTCTCCATCTTGAGTGCCTGATCCTTAAGGTAGTAGAACAGGATGAAGGAGGGATCAATTTGTGAAGTACCAATCCTAAAACCTTGATATAGGGTTTCCAGCATAGCTTTTACGCTTGAAGATGTAAGATCAATCGGGCTGGTTGTATCTGCATGAGATCCCCCACTGTGATAAGATCAGAGAGTAGGAGGTACCCACTTCAGAACCATGGCGGCTGGTATTAAAATAATCTGAGATTTCTTTATCACTGGTTTCCATCTCATTGTTGCTTTCTCATCTGGCCGATTCTGCCAGGAATTTCCATGAGAATCCATTTTGGAGAATGTAACCAGTTTTGAGTGGTCAACAGTTGTCAAAATCTGAGAATCACTTGCTTGTTTTTTATTATCCTGCACATTTATTCAGGCCGAAGTTCCAATAATTGATCCTCAATAGTGCCTGTAGTTTACAGTATTTGGACCATTTAAAAACTCACTAGGCCTACTAAATTTGCCTCGACTCTTCTGCTGATTTTTGGGCGAAATTTACCCTTCATGCTTGGGAACTTCTTATGTGGCTGGTTTTTAAATAAGCTGTGTATTAGGCATATCCAGCTTGTTGACACTTTTCTCCAAAGAAATGTATTCAGTGAAAAGCCAGGAAAGAGATAAAATAAATAAAACCTTTATTATAAGCTATCTATTAGATAATGTTCATTAGGCCAGGCGCTGGTATTTATACCTCTAGGGCATCTCCTGGTCACATTCCAACACAAAATTTAACAGCTATTTTACCACTCAATTTCGACTATGACTGAAACCTTTCCTTAGGTTCAGTGATGGCAAAATACTCTCAAAATTGGGATGATTTCAGGTACAAAATTGCGATAAAAGCATGAAAAATTGTCCTAAGATTTTCTGGATTTCAGTTTCGTCATACTGCTGACAAAACACACCTTCTGTAAAATTTTGGCCTCAAAAGAAGTAAATGATGCACCCTTAATTGGGACGTTGGCAGGCCTCTTTCTCAATAGCACTAGGTAACCCCTTTTGGGCAGTCCACACAAGTGCTATCATGCCATTTTTGCAGATTGACATACAAATTTCGCCCTAAGGCAGGAAACTTAATACAATTTTTATTCGTCTGAAGTTCATGGGATTTCAGAAGTTAACTTTTGGTCATCCCCAAATGATTTTTATAGAATTAAGTTGATTATGTTTCCAATAATTGGACCAATTTCTGGGATACAATGCCTAGAAATTCGGTCATAATATGTGAGTGTATTCAGGATGAGCGCTCTGCTAAAATACTTGATCAAATTATCATTGAGATTTTGGCCCAAATCTTATTTTTGCAATAGGATTTGAGGTGAGAATATAGGTGTTAGCTCAAGCATTGAAAGGATAATTAGCCTGATCTGATGGTTGTCAAAGGCTTATTTTCAAGTCAACCACCAGAATCTGACAGTCACCATGGCAATTTAGCACATGTGGGGATGAAATTTGATTGATGTCATACCCCTTAAAATCACACATCTTTTTTTCTTACAACCACCTATGAGTTGTTACATAATTTTCAGGTTGTGTGCCATGATCTGGCGATGGTAGAGGCCATCATGAGAAGAGTGTTGGCAGTATCTCTACCCACAAGAAGTCGCCTCTGCCAATTTAAGTTCCATTGGATTTTCTAAATTTATACCCAGCAAATGTATCAATTGAGTCATTTTGGGCTTGTAAATTCCCAACTGCCATAATGCTCCAAAACTAACAAACATGCGCCTTTCCCCTACAGGCTAGGATGCAATAACCTGGTTACAATTGGTGCATGGGAGTCGGATTTCAATGCACAGGTTGTCTATACACTAAACACAAGGTACTGTTTGAGGAAATTAACCTTGACCAAAACTAACAAAAATAACCTTAGTTTACAAAAATAGGATTTTTAGTGTTCAACTTAAAGAGCACGCTGAAGTATTTGATATTGACAGTGGTTCTAAGGCTCTAAAGTATTTTTTTGCCAGCTCTCACAGATTTTCAGGAAAAAAGATCCCTTTGCACTTAGCATTCTTTTTCAGATATGCTTTCTCTATCAGCATTTTTATTGGTGCTTTCCATGGTTAATAGCCGCACTCCAAAAATGGCAGGTTAATATTTTGAAATACAAATTGGACCAAGGAAGTAAAAAACTAGGGATAAGAGCATTTTCATAAAAATATGTAATATGTTAAACCTAAATGGATTATTGGCGGATGACCATAATAAATGTAAGGATACTATTACCAATGTTTCTATGCTGGCACAGGGCAACGTAAAATAGTACGCTAAATTAATGAGGCAATAAATTAATTGAGGTCACGGCGTTCTTGTCTATAATTTAATGAATGAGAAATGCGCCAGCAAAAGATTAGGGATTTAACTATTAGTAAATTGATCCAATAATAAACTACATTTAAAAGCAGGCCCACTGGCTGAAATAATTAATATGCCCCATCAGATCTACTATCTATTTATTAGTTAGAGTATGAAATTACATATAAAACAACATAAAGATGGTTTTTTTAATTTAATTAAAACTCCTCCTCAACTGACCAAAAGCTAAGGAGAAAAGATATATGTGGGTCATCTAACTCATTGGTAACTTGAGGCCATAGACTCAAAATCTGCATACATTTTAATAAGCATAGCATACACCCAGCAGATAAGGTGACCTTTAACAGGATACTTCAGAGTGTAGGCCTCTGTATGTGTCTTCTTTATGATCTCAAAAAGCTCCTTCCATATATGTTCCAGCTTGCTAGTTCTTCCAAACTATGGTTACCATAGTGCAAACCTTGTTCCCCTGCAGTAAAGTGGGGTAATGGTCTCCAGTCAGCGTTATCCCATTCATAAGATCATCTTTTCCAGACCAGCGCATTAGAATATGCTGCACTTTATAGTTGAATTACCACCTGCACCAACGTTTATAATAAACTTCAAGGTATTTATATTATTGACTGACACAAGAATAAGTAATTAGGGGAAGCGTCAGTTGTTTCCCATGATATAAAGCAAGTGGGGAATGCCCATGAACGAATGATGATATATTTAAGCAAAAATGGCGGAAGGCAAGAATATGTTAAACGGGACTCCTTCAATGTAATTATCTTTTAAAAACTCTAAGGGTATCTCTTACTTGTTCATGGTGACGTTGTCTTGGGGTGATAGGTCATAGAGAATACCCCAGTACACCATTAAGTCATTAAGCTTAAAAGTAATCCAGATGTTAAATTAGTCATATTGTCCATTAGCAGAAATTGTAGCATTCATGCCAATAAACAATAACTTTTACAATGAACTTGGCCATTATATGGCGCTTAAGTAAATGACTGTTTTGGCCTCCACCCATTTATTGAGGTGATCAATGGCCATTATTATATTTAAATTTACCAGATGTATTGGTCAGAGGGCCCACAAGAATCAATAGAATGGTATGCCAAGCGAAGTTAAGTTTAACTAGTTATTAAGAGGTGGCTTATCAGTTAGGACCTTCTACTTGACATTCTTTAAAACAACAGAGGGTATCAGAAATATCAAAAACATAGATTTCCAATAGTGATTCTGTTTTAAAAGCTCCGTGAGTTTTCTTATAGCCGCCATGCCCCGTCGCTTTGTAGGCCTAATTTTTTATCTGTTAGCTCTGTTAGCTGGAATATTTAATATTGTTAATCTCTGTTAAAAATTATAAGTCTTGCCATTCTTGACAACAGTGTTCATCCTTAATTTTTCTTAAGAGCGCATAACTTCTGCTGGGTTTATTATCATAGTTTTGATTTAGCATTTTATCAAATAACTCATTAGCCACATCAGCCGCTAAAACCATGGTGGGCAGTTGAGATAACCCGTCAGCGTTTTGATTATTGACTCCAAGTCATGCTGATATTAAGATGAATAGCTTATAATTTCAAAGCTTATATTCCAACCACCCTTCTAGCTCTTTAATATTCTGTAACCAATGAAAGGAGGCGTGATCAAGTACACACAGAGAAATGTATTCCATGGACATATACCTAGAATTGTTTCAAGCTTAGATGACAGCTAGGCACTCCTTCTCAGTTAATATATATTTACATTAATGAATGTTTAACGTCTGGCTGCAATAAGCAACTGGGGCTTCAATTCTGTCAGAATTGAGTTGAGATAACACATCCCAAAGATGGTGAGAGAAGCATCTATTTGAATAATAAATAGTTCTTCAAAATTGGGGTACATCAACAGTGGCATTTGGGTAAGGTAAAGCCTTAGTTTATCAAAGGCCAGCAGACGGTTCACAGTCCACCCAAAGTATAAACCATTTTAAAGGAGGTAAAATAGTAGTTCACCTATTTTGATAAAAATTTTCTACAAACATGTGGTAATAGCCAATCATTTCAAAGAACACTTGAATTTCACTCTTGCTACTCAGTTGCACCATGCATTCAATTGCTTATATATATGCCATCTGGGGCCACAAGCCATGTTTATCAATGACATAACCCAGATATTCCTACTGCTTATGAAAAAATTACAATTAAATGGCTTGATCTTCATATCTGCCTTGGAAAGATGGAGACAAATCTGTTTTAAGTGCAGTAAGTGTTCATTGAAAGTTTTAGAAAAAGCTGATATCATCTAATAAATGAGAGTACTGGAAATTATTAAATCGCCAAGGATAATATTCATAGCCCACTGAAAAGTTGCGTAGGCATTGCACAGTCCCTGCGGCATTCTAGTAGGTTGGTAAAGGACCTAGTCTGTAATCATGCACATTTTTTCTGCTCCTCTTTTGGGAAGCTCTATCTTCCTTTAGCCAGAAATTTAGTTTATGGCTGATAAAATTGCGCGCTGCCTGATCGGTCTAGTGCATCATCAATCTGCAAAAAAGAATAAATTTTTTTTGATAATACTATTAAGCTTGTGGTAGTCTAATAAAATGCAGTTTGAATCGTTTTTATTCTTAATAACTAATACTGGGAAGGCTAAAACTATTGGAGGGCACTAACATCCAGTGTTGCACTATCCGTTTAATTTTGGTTTTACAATTTCATCCGCTGCCTTTAAATGTCTAATTAAATTAACAAATTGACATATGATTTCTGGTATTATATGGTGTAATATATCATGTGTGCATAATTTAAATCACAACCATCCTCTACAAAAATAGCGCTGTAAGATTCAATTAGAGCCACTGCCTGGTCCTTCTCCTCTTCTGTTAACCCAATAGTCTTTCCTGAGGTACTCAATAGCAAATGGATTGCTCGTATCAATGCTAAGGCCTAGTTCATCAAAGTAACCATAATAATAAAAATTCTGGACTTCTTTGACTAGCAATAGATGCACAAAAGTGGTATTCTGACGCTACTTACCTGAACAGGGTACACATACATTTTAGTTAGCAGTACTTAAATATTGCCATGTTTGGGGAGTAGAATCCACAGCAAGGTGATAAGTTCTGAATTAGAATGTCATAATGGCGCAAATATTTCGCCATATAATCCTTTAGGAATTTTCATATTAAATTTTGTCCCCACTATTTATTTGATGGCCTGTCAGAATAGTTTAATTATGATTAGCATGTAGTGGGATACCCATAGATTCTGCAATCTGGTTGAGTAACTGCTGCATATAGACCTAAATCTGCTTATTACCCATGGGCACTATACTATTTTAAACATGTTGCAAACCCCTTGATTTCATAGCGGGCCTCATCCTTGAGAATATAGTATTGAAATGTTTTATCCAAATATTTCCAATTTATTCTCTTCAAATCAGTCTTAACTCCATGAGCTCTCATAAATGTGGTCCCAATAAGGAAGTAATAATTTAGACTTGGGAAAATAATAGCGGGAGCAGAGATCACCAGTGAGCCAAATTGCAGCGGCAATGTACTGTATGCTTCTTAAATTGTTGTGATCTGAGGGTTCATGGTGCCATGATTTCAATGTGCTATGTAAGGAGAGAGGCTCAGCTGTTTTACTATTTTAGTGGACACAATTTTAATGGTGCAACATTGTAAACAATTACGTGGATTTTAAATTTATTTACCAAAATATAAATATGCATGCTTCTATAAAATAAGCGTCCACTGGATTATTGTGTAAACAATTAAAGTGTCTGCTTATTTATAAAAAGTTAGAATTTCCATGCCTATCTGAGGGCTGTATTGCATCAAAATCTCAATAGACTTTTCCACTTGGACCCCGTTAAATTGTGGGATATCATCAGAGGTAAGTGGAAGCACTTGTAAGACTAACTGTTGAGTGTAAGCTTCATTACTTTTGTTGCTAACTTGATTCACATTTTCTTAAGGAGCGGTTGATCACAGCTACTCCATCATCAGCTATTACACTCAGAACCACCAGAAGTGAGGTGGCGTTGTCATCCTTCCATGGATTGGAAGGTGGGGTCAGAAATTTCTTTTCACTTGGGATTTTTAGAAGAGGCGAATGTAGAAACTCATGTTCTACTCCGCCATGACTTTTTCTAAGTCCACCTCTTTCACTTGGTTCACTGTATAAACCCTCAGCTTAGACCTTGAATTAGGTTATGATTGGCATAACGCCCCAAATTCTTAAAAATAGAACATTTGACCTGACTAATGTCAGTCTTCTTGGAATGAGGGCCATACAGCCAATTATATTGCTAGTTATAAACTATTTTCCAATTTGGTTAGTCATGAAGCTCCCGTGGACTTGCATTAGGTGCTTCAGAATTAACAGTGCAGTGATGGGGATAATTCACCATATGGGTGAAAATTTTCTTTTCTAATTTGGAACTAGTATCAGAACGCAGTAAAATTACTTTAGGGCTTGCAGACGTGGCAAAAAGAAATCTTGGCAACAAAAATTGGTTATAACGGTAGCCACAGATAGTTTCTGCGCCTTCAACTAGAAGCGTTCATAGTATACTTTAATATTTTGTCTCATTTAGAAGAGATATTGAGGAATCTCATCTTATAAGTGGTCATCCTTTCATCTCCACAAATCTCCATGACCAAAAGGTCCTTGGCGTTAAATGGGACGTACCAGCCTTCTTTAGCTTTGGCTCTAACTCCTGATTTTTGGAGTCCAATAAGTTCATTAAAACTGTCAACTTAGCAGTCTTAATGCTCCAGCCATAAAAATTTCAAAAACTATAAGAAACTTGTGCATATTTGCACTCTTATTGATCTTTGGTAAACTAACAGGGTTTCCAAAAAATTGCTTCTTATGGGTGTGGGCCAAAGGGCCTGTGATGCCCCTATCTGACCTCTTGGGCTACTAATATTCAGAAGGGAACTGACACAACTGTGAGCCTTCATAATGTCAAGGTTCGCGGAAGCTCCAATGGTCATAAGTAAGGGGAAAACATCCAGCCAGGTACATGTAACCTGCACCCCATCGCCCTCACTATGTTCTATCATATGGGTTCTCAGATAAACTTTATCAGGATGATAATGGCAAATATTTTGACGAATCTACTACTTAAATTGGCTTGTTAATTCAAGAAATGGTGGCATTATGCCTGTAACTTAATTTTCTTATAATCAATAATTTGGTTAGCGGTCTAAAAGTCTGTTTTCTATGTCATATTTTCACTTGTTAGGGACCTTATTTTTTGTCCCTGAGTTTTAAATTTTAAATATAAAGAGTCAAGCTCTTGGTTAAATCATACATGGACCAAACAGCTCCATCCATATTTTCTACCAAGTCTTTCCTTCGATGGACATGCCCTAATAAGATATTGGAAATAAAGCCAATGTGGGCCTTCAATTAAGCTAATAATTGACCAATATTGTCAGAACGATTTGAAAAGGCCTCAGTGTCAGGCCCTTCAACATCTGGAAGTCGTGACATCTCTACTATAAAGTTATTCTCTGACTAATGACCAGAATCCATATTTGCAGACAATGATATGCAGAGAAACTGGGTGTGGCCCTTTGTAGTGAGAACCAAATGTTAAAATTGGTGAAGGGACTTTGGTTTTAACTGCAAAGATTATCTATAAACCAAACACAAGGTGCTATTTGAGGACAGTAGTCTAGACCAAAACTAACAAAAGAAACCTTATTTTACATTTATAGGGTTTTTATTATTCAACTAAAAGAGCACGCTGAAGTATTTAATAGTGCCAGTGGTTCTAAAGCGCTAATGTAAGCATTTTGGCTCAGCTCTCACAGATTTTCCAGGAAAAAGATCCCTTTGCAGTTGGCAATATTCTTCAGATTAACTCTCTCTTTCAGCGTTTTTATTAATGCTTCCCATATTTACTATGCAGCACACCAAACATGGTAGAATAATGTAATGATATACAAATTGGACCAAGGAAGCAAAAACTAGGATTAAGAGCATTCATTAAAAGACTTTATATGTTAAGCATAATTGATTTCCTGAAGGAGGCCATAGTAAATTTAAGGACCCTATCGCTGATGTTTTTAATGCATGCTTGGGCCAATGAAGAATAGTAAATTGATAAAAAATAGGAAGCAATAAAATAATCTAGGGTATTGCAATGGTAATCTATAATTATTCAAACGAGAAGTGCTCTGGCAGGGATTAGGTATTTGACTAATGGTAAATTGGTCCAGTAGGAAACTACATATAAAATCAGGGCCCGTTGGCAAAATAATTTCTATGCCCCATTGGATACTATGTCTAATTTACAATTAACGTATAAAATTAGATATATAGAAGTTAAATTTAAATGTTTGGTCAAACCAATTACAACAAACCTTGCCTACTCAATGGGACCTCCCATATGTAGCCTGGTCGTGGGCACAGCCTGCCTTCTCAAGAGGAATTCTATCATCATGCCAGAGCACAATTATAGCGGTACAGTTTCTTGTGAATTTTAATATCAATCCAACCAGGCTGGTTGGATCATTATTAGTATGGCTTCCACTTTAAGGTGTCAATCTAACGTAGCCAAATTGCAATGTTATTCCTGACAGAAGATGCACCTGTCTCATTCCCTTTTTTAGTAAGATTATATGACATTGGCTCCAACAGGTCTTTCTGTTACTCCGTTTTCCCCTTTCAGAAATTTAGTTTTCAGTAAAATTTTCTAAAAATGAGTTTTATTTGTGAGTTTTAGAAGTCCGCCAAACATTTAGTGGTTATGATTTCCAATTTTTGTAACTTCTTGATTAGTGCATTTGTTTGCCATGATCTTTTTGCATCTCATAATATGGATGGTTGACCAGAGGTATTATGACTGGTGTTTTAGCTGGTAACTCATCCTGAGTGCCAGCGCAGTCTTATTTTATTAGCACGCTAAATGACATAATGGAGTGACCCAAATTTTAGCCCTTCTCTACCCTTCTTTATATGGTGGGTGGTACATTGGTTTTGTTTTGTGGATTAAAGGTCCAACCTTTGATTAAGGTGGTGTTTGTCAAAGAGATGGCCATCTTTTGGTTCCCAATTTTTACGCCGCGGTTAAGGATTATCTCCTGACCCAAACAATGGTAGATTATACTCCCATATTAAGTGTAATTATGCTCAGGTGTTCACTCTCCTAATCCTGTAAAGCTTAGACAAGTTGAAAGTGTGAGTGTTTTGTTTTCCCTGTTGCCACTAATCTTTTCCCTCACCCCACTATTTTATGTTCTGGTAATATTATTCTCGCTGTTAGCTTGGACGCTCCTGGAGATCAGACTTATGTGAATTCAATGATGCCATTGTTGTCTGAAGCACTACGGGCGGAATTAGGTTTGCACTTGTCTATAACACCACAGTTTCTTCCCTCATGGATGGTCCAATGGATTTTCTGTTGAATACTCCTTCCTCACCAGTTATGTCCCAACATTAATTAATAATTAAGACTATTCCTACTTCTTGTCGCATATAAAAATTCAGTTGGGACCATATATTATATCCGTCAAGGCTTACTTGGATACAGGAGCAGTCGAGAATTTTAGTATTTTGCAGGTTGCTCATAAATTGGACCTAGATCCTGACGCAGGTTCTTTCGTATTGAGCACTTTTTCAGCCTCTATGACCATTCATGTGGTTTGACATCCAGTTCCATTATTTAGATTTTGTTTGATTTCTGTAATTGTTTTACTGCAGTACCAGATCTGCTGTTTCCCGTCATTCTTAAGTTTGGTTGGTGGTGGCGTCAACAGGTTAATATCAATCTGGATCCCAACCATTTGTCTTTTGCATATTATCACACATGTGACAAACTTCTGCTCTTTATATATTTTCCCCATTTGGAGAGGTGATTTTGATCACATCAACTCACACCCCCACTGGGTTACTGCCAAATTCTTTTTTCAACTTGATGCAGTACAAGGATATCTTTGATATGGAAAAAGCCAATCGCCTTCCTTCCCACTCTGAGTATGATCTGGTTTTCCATTTGACAGTAAATGTAATTAATAAAAAACTGTCATTTGTACCCCTATACAGAGCATGAGTATAAGGCACTGTAGGTGTGGTTAGACGAAATGCTTCAGAAGGGGTAGTTTTCTATAAATCCTCTCTCACTAAATATCCCATAGTTTTTGCTTTATAAGCTGATGGTACGTTGCACCCATGCATGGATTATGATCATATTAATAATATCACACTGCACAATACCTATCCGTTCCCCCTTGAGCAAAACATCAGCTGATCAATTGTCAAGCCTTGGGTGATTTCCAAACTTGACCTGGTAAATTCCTTCAATCAAATATGAGTAATGGAAGGTCAAGAGTGTCTGATGGCCCTTTGTATTTGGTGGGGTATTGTCCAATTCCGCGTGATGCCTTTCACCTCGATAACGCTCCTGCTACCTTCTAGTGCATGATTGACAATGTGCTTGGTGATCTTCTCTTCACCTGTGTTGTGGCATAGATTGATAATAGACTGTTTCACTCCCCTACTCCTGAACAGCATGCAAGAGACCTTTAGGTGGTACTGGCGGCGCTGAAGAAGGCTGGTCTTTATTTAATGCCCTCAAAGTGTGAGTTCTTAAGGGAAGAGGTTACCTTCTTAGATAATCTTGTCCTGAGGTTTGGTTACGCTAGGCCCTCCAAGGAAAATTTGAGGCAATTGTTTCCTGGCCTACATCACCCAGAAGCATCTGCATAGCTTCCTGAGGACAAGTATTTTATTAAAAATTCTCACCTGAAAACTCCAAGTTGGCAGCGCCTCTCTAGCCCCTGACAGGGAAGAGTTTTCCATCAAAATGGATGGAGGAGTGCCAATGCACGTTCAAGGTGATTAAGGAAGAATTTTTGGCACCGCAGATTTATAGAACATGACAAATATCCCAGAAATTCATAGTTGCTTATGATGCCTCGTGCATCCGGGGCGTAATTGTTCTGATTCAGCACCCTGATGGGTTTTAACATTCTGTAGGCTTTTTTGCATGATTTTTCCACCTCAGAAAAATCCTAGGACATATGCAACAATGTCTTGCTCTGGTCTTGTGGTCACTAGTTCACTGTTGGTACCTTCTTCATGGCGCATGGCATGAAGTGGTTGTCCAGACGGTTCACCAGGCCCTTATGTACTTTAGGAAGCCACAGAAGTTAGTGCACCATCAGGCTCAGGTGTTTCGAGACATGTGCAACTTTAATTTTACATATGAGTTGATAAAGCCTATGCTAATTAACCTTATAAATCCAATGAAATGTAAAATCTTCCCTGAGTCTAATAAAGGAGTCAACACTGGAGTTGATAACTGTGATTTATTCTGCAAAGTTCCTCGCTGTTGCTTCCCCACAATTTCTAGGTCTCAGGCGTCAAATGTGTTAACTGGTATTTAGTTACTAGCGTGTCAAAGATCCTTCTTGGAGGGCTGGAGTTTTTTACTAAGGTGGTTTTTCCAAGCCTCAAGTGCATACATATTTGTTAAAAGAGGGTGAATTTTGTTTTAAGGTAAGGTTTTTGTGCCTCCCTAACTCTGGGATGAAGTAACCTCCGCAAACCATAGTCTCATAGTGGTGGGGCACCCAGGGATAAAAAAGTGCAGAATTTAATAAAGCGGACGTTTAACTGGATGGGAAGCTCTAAGGATCTGCCAGTTTGGATCACCAGTTGAGTGACATCTGCACGCTCCAAGTCTGATTGTTCAGAGTAAAAAAAATTTTCTGTCACCTGCAGAAGGCACAAGGTCCATGGAACTCATTATCCATCAACATCATTGTTGAGATACCCAGCTCTAATGGTTTTACTGTGATTATGGTGGTCATGGACTTCTTTAAGGAATTGATTCTGTTTATTCCTTGTATGTAAGTTATTGCCTCTAAGGAGACCGCCCAGCTTTTTGTGAACCATTTTTTTCATATTTTTGGCGTGCCCAAGAGGTAGTAAATGACCGGAAGCCTCAGTTTTCAGCTCTTTTTTTGAAATTACATTTTGACTACTTGAAGATCAAGCTGTGCAATCCACGGAGGACTAACCCAGTCTGACTGGCTAGAAAGAGATGGTGAATCCAGATCCTCAAGAAGTACCTCCGCTGCTATGCTTCCTCCATGCATGATACCTGGGCTGGGGATCTTCTTTTGGCGCAGTTCATGTACAACAATGTCACTCATTTGTAAATGGGGTTTCCCCATACAGCTATCTTGGAGTATAATCCCTCATTCCTTATTAGGTCTTGTCTTCACCCCAAGGTACCTTCTGTAGAGGTTATATGCAGTGGATCTAGAGTACACAATCACTGTTTTGGGAGCATCTGACTAAGGTGATAAGTGATTACATGCAGTTCAAGATTGCAAATGACTCCCTACCCATGAGATTAAGATGGGGTTGTTGGTTATTCTAATATGCAACACTTGTGGTTAAAGGATCCTTTGCAGAAGTTTTTTAATAAGCATTCTGGTCCTCATGTGGTGGATGAAGATTTGTGAAATGGGGCTTTATTGGTCCTTCCTATCCATTTATAGTAAGCAAAACCCATTCTTCCAAGCTTCCCAGTTGTCCCCTTTTAAGGGAAGAAACCTGCCATCACTGAATCAGTAATGATTGAGAGATCAGAGGAACTTAAGGTGGATATTATTCTGGAATCACAGAAGTCACATCAGATGGTGAAATACTTGGTTGCCTGGAAGGGTCTTCCTTCCTATGAGAACAGTTGAGGATAATGCCTGCATTTGTGCCAATTGCCGCAAGTTGGTGTAGGGCTTTCAAGTCGCACACCCAGAAGGTCGCTGCCCTCCCCAGAAGGTTGCCTCCACCTTGGCAATTAAGGTATAAGGCGCACAAAATGTTGCTCTTGACCAGGTTCCTGGTGGGGATGCTCCCCTGGATCAAAAGTGAAATGTAATGTAAGTCTTGGGGAGCAATTCCTGAAGCTTAATCAGAATGATCCCATTTTGAGCCAAAAAGGGATGAAGCCAGCGGCTGTCCCTCTTATCGCCATGGGCGATTTAGCCCATATGTATATGATTGGCGGGTGATGGAATATCCCTTAAAAGCGCCCCTTCCCCATCAGCTAACCACACAGGAGTTGATATAAAAAAGATTTGGGGTGTGTTTCAAAAAAGTGGCTTTGGTCAGAGGCCATCCTTAGCAGAGGGTTGGAAGCAATGCTACTCCACAAGAGGTTGAATCTGCGGTTCAAATTTCAATAGTAAATCCAAATTGGTATCTAGAAAAAATAGATTGATTGAGTCAGTTTTGGGCTCAGAAATCCTTAACCTCTGCTCTCCTCCATCACCAAAAAAACTTGAGCCCTCCCCAACAGGTACAGAGAAATAAGTCCCTTTCCTAAACAATGGGACCGCGCCCAAATGTGGCCAAGCCTGGGCACAACCTGCTGTTCACCAGAGGATTTTCATCATCATGCCAAGCACAATTGTGGTGGGAAAAAATTTCTTGTTATGGATTTCATTACAATCTGGTCAGAAAGTTTGGATCAGAATTGGTATTGGTACCAATTTAGGGTGTCAATCTAATATAGTCAAATTGCAAAGTTATCTTTAACAGAGAATACACATGTTCCATTCACTATTTTAGTGAATTTTATGGCAAGCGGACCCCAACAGGTTATGCTGTTGGTCCATTTTTTCCCCTTTCAGTTCTTTGATTTTTAATAAAAGTTTTAAAAAACAGTTTTATTTGTGAGCTTTAGAAGTCCGTCAAAAATTTAGTGATTATGATTTCCAATTTTTGGGAATTCTTGGCTTGTGCTCAAAGTTGCCCTATTCCTTTTACATCCCACAATATGGATGGCTCTACCAGAGGTATTTTGGCTGGTGTTTTGGATGATATCTCATCCTGAGTGACAGCGTAGTCTTTAACAAAATTATAGCTCTCCATTACAAGAACCATCTCTGATAATATTATTTGATTTTATCCAGATGTAACTGTAAGTCTAAAAACCTAAACTTTTGGGCTAGACCACAAAAATTTAAACAGGTGCAATAGGGGACCAAAATTGTATATAAAGTCTTTAGGTATAATAAAGTAAGGTAGCTCATGTTGTTGATTAGTGGTGTGTCACTGCTCTGGGTACCAAGGGTACTCTTACTATACCCCTTCTCTACTTTTCCCTTTTAGAAAAAGGGATCTTCAGGGAGTAAGCTCAGATCAGGGGCCACCAGCAGGATCTCAGATTCATACCATCCCCAGTATGTTAACCCCAACCCCTCTGAAACTAATTATAACGGTCTAAAAACTCGAAACGCTTTACCAAGTCAGAAGAGGTGGTTTGGATCAACAAATATAAGGTTAATAGTCATGGATTATAATCTGAGTCAATAATCTGACCCTGTAAGTTTTAAATATGAATTGACTGGTGAAATCTATTTCATATGAAGTGTTATATGCCAAACATTCAATCTGGTTAAATCTACTCAAGTTTAGGTATATTAAAGTGACTCCACTGCTGATCCAAGTTATCTACTATGAAAGCTTTTTGAGTTCATATAAATTTTTCAAGAATTAACTAACACTTTATGCATCTCATCACAACTCACCAATGGAAACTGATGTAAAGGAGCCCAAGCTGGACCAGTTTCCAGCCACCTTCCAATCACATCTATTCCACAAATATAAAGGCAACAGCCCCTCCTGATTTTGTTGTCAGTTAATTCTCCAATTAAAGACCTTTTTTTAAAATCCTATTTCTTCTTAATTGCTCTCCACAGACTCCTCCATCTTCACCAATTCCAACATTTTTTCTTTTCATCCAGTGAAGCATACCACTACTTCAGTTTGGCTCTTATAATTGTTGAGTTGGAACACCAATTCATCAATCCAGCAGCTCGCCATGTATTAGTGGAAGTTATAAGGAGGTATAGTCCCAATTTTATTTTCTCAATTCGCTGTACCAGAAGGTCATTCACTTATGCCATATTTGCCCCACCAACCATAACTTGCTTGGCATAATTTGGCAAAAAGGGATTTCCAAACCATTGCTCACAGAGGCCATCTTCAACCAACAGATTTGTCCACTGATCCACCACTGATTTGGCGCAATCTTTGCAATGAGAGGCCTTCCAACCTGCCAATTTTGATACTAATTTATGAGCCAAGAACATTTGTCCACCAAACCTAAAAATGGATTACAGTTTCTGGATCATCTGGTGCATCCATATTTAGGGTAATCTACCTCAGTTTATATAACCAAAAATATCCGCCGCTCTGACATCTTTTCTGACTCCGCATGGCAATTTGATCTGTCATGGCTTAATGCCATGATTGAGGGCTTAAATTGTAAGGGCAAGTCTGGTCGTCAGGAGGCAAAAAAGGTCAAGTTGCAAGGCTTTCCTGAGCTAAAACATACCCTAGACTAACTCTGAGTACAGTTGATATATACTCAAGTTGGTTCTGGGGATGTGCATGATGCTCAGCCCAGCGATACAGCCAGGGCGTTAAAACACACCAGCTACGTTCTCAACAATGACGGTTTTGTTTTGCTACTTGTGGAGCAGGAATCCAAAACTTGTTCCGTTTATAAAATTTGTAAAATGTTACAAGTCAATTTGCAATTTTAACTCAAGTTCTGACAAGCTTGAGTTACAGGATCCTGGCCAATGGCAGCGTGTGCCTATTGGTCTTCCTAGGCTTAGCACAACTTCTGCTGATTGACAGCTCTACCCCAGTGCTAAAATACGTTTCCATAAACCCAACTTTTCTCATTGTTTATCTGGTTTAATAAATACTGTACGTTTTATTTGTCTATGTGCATTGATTAAGTCCTTTTTGCCAACCTCCAAGAGGTCCAAATTAACCAAACGCATACCATCCTTGCTTGGGCTCTTCTGTGCACCGTCATTCTAATTAGTGCTTTGTTTAATTTTTATTTCAGTGGTGGTTTCATAGCAGGGGTGTGGGCCCTTGTCCACCACCTCTACTGGAACCGGAGAGTTACAGACACGCTCCTGACATTAGATGACCAACTTTGATTTTGGTCTTTCCAAGACTTATTCTGAGTAGGAGGTCTTCGTAGTGTATTCAGGCACTTTGGCTGTGCACCGTGATTGGGACGTTTTTATCTACGGTGATATCATTCTCATTGAAAGTGTACCAGAGAAGCGTTTCTCTTTTTGCTGCTTAAAGTGCAACTTCTGCCCTTTTAGAAAGTACATGATAGGTATGAACAATTCAACGCCCAGTTTCATGGGATTCCATGTTTCCCACCACTGTTTACATTTAATAAAAACAGACCTGACTCCCCTCCTCCAGGAGTTGAGTGGCTGCGTCAGCTTCTACCTGGGGCACCTGACTGGGTGCTTATTTTTATAAATCTGTGTTGTAGGTTTCTGAGAGTATGGAGAGTTTGAAGTAACCTTTAGGGCCAGGGCAACCTTGTGCCACCGCTTTTAAGCATTTCTCAGGTCCCTTGTGCACCATGTTGTAAGGCGTTTTATACCTTTATTATTGTGAATCTCCATGCGTATTGAGCTTACCTGCGTCTTTTGTTTCCCAAATGTCATTTTTCTGTGTCTCTTTGGGTGGACTTGTGTTGGACACTTGATTATGTCAAGCTTCACCTACAGACTTGTTCATCTGATCAAAGTTTATTTTGGCAAATTTCTACACCTAACCCAGAAGTGGCCAGGTAATTAAGCCATCATTGTTTCACCTGAGCCAGCCCCTATGATACCAGCCCCAAAACTCGTGCACGCCTATCAAAAGGAATATCATATCCTTCAAATCCTTTGAGTTTTACCAAATTTGGATGTGAGAAGGGGTCTAGCCCTGAGGTTATATTAAATGCTTCAAGTCAATTCAACCGCAATGATGTTCTAGCAACTACTCTTATAAATATGGCACCTGCTACTAGGGGTTTCCCTTGAATAGTGAAGAGCTCCCCACAATTCCCTCCCAGTTTTAGCAGATTTTAAGGGTCCGGGTGAGTCTAGCCCCAAGTTTTATAAAAACTTGTTACCTAAAATGGATTTCTCTCCACATCATGTTTGGACAGTGTGGGCGGTGTCATTGACAATGATCTGGTGGTGAGGCCTTGGATAACAGTGAACAACCAGCCATCAAATCTGGTAGTGCCATTAACGCACAAAAACGCGTTTTATAGCGCAAATTATATACAAAAACGAGCCATACATCAATTCTTGCAGCTTTAAGGTGGACCCCATTTCTGTGTACCAATTTACCCTAGAGAGCCAGCGCATGACCCCTACAATGATCCACAGGACACATGAATTGAATAAAAGCTAATAATACAATATGAAAAGTTTATGCAACTGCTGAAGATATGATGGGATATGTGTCCTCAGTAGTGAGAGTGGCCAATTATCCCTCTCTTTTTTGGTGCAAAACTCTATCCTGGAGGCATGCTTATGCCTGATGAAGATTTTTCTGGTAATGTGTTAGCATTATCTGCTTTAAATAAGACCATTATGGATATTTTTTGTTGACAGCTACCCTTTCATCCCCTCTAGGGAAAATCAGCACAACTATTTTAGTGTATACAGGAGCCTCTGAGAATTTTATTGACCAAACCTAGCTGACTACCTTTTATTGAATTACTTGCCAGGTATTATGGTTTGGGGAGAGCTTCCCAAGGTATTCCAAGATAAAGGTTCTGAAAAAAAGTGGACTATCAAGTTGGCCAGTATCATTTTAGCTGACCACTTTCAGGCAATAATAAACCTTTTGTACCCCATTATTTTGGTAGTAGAGTGATGGCAAATGTTTGATGTCAGAACTAACTTGAAAGATAATGCCATATTATTAACTTTAAATAATGGCCATGAATTAGTTGTCCATTTGTCTGAAGTGAATTCTCAGTGTCAAGAGCGTATCTGTAATGCTCCAGTTCCAGTAGAGGTGGTTGAGGGCTCACACCACTGCTAAAGAACCCACCCCTGAGTAAAGGGTATACACAGCACCACTGTTGGAATTTCAGTTGACCACATTATCCAACCTATTGACCAAGTAATGAATTTTATAATCTAGTTACAATTGTATAGTCTAGGCAACTGTTGCCAACTTGAGAGATTATTTTTGGCATTCATACCTAATGATAATGAGCATAAGTTTGATGAGGGAATAACAATTAAATGTCAATTTATTGCAGACATAATCTAATATCTCAGCAGCGGTTGCCAACTAATAATAATTATTTTCAGGAATCATCTCCAATGATATTGAGCATGAATTAAATGAGGGAACAACACACAATAATCAAATTATTGGGGATCATTCAGAGTGGAATGGATTCAGGCTGATGGAAGCTACTTAAGCGATCTACCTCAAGAGGTAGAGGGTAGATCTTCATCAGCCAACGCAATTGGTTTTGAGTTCCTAACACCAATTGTTTGATTGTAAAACAGCTGAGGATTACGCTGCCTAAGAAAATAAAGTCAACAATACCTGGCGAGAACAGTGCCTAACAATTGAGGGTCAAACCAGCATAGGAGAGCAAATAATTCTCAGCAGGAAGCTGAAAAGTTATATGTTGATTTTATTATAAACCCCAAATATTCCTAAAATTAGAATTTAAAATTGAAAACTTAGTAGTTTTACATTGGTTGTATAACACTACTCTTAGGATAAAAGTTCAAGGATCATATATCCTTAGTTTGTTGTTATCAAGTCTCCTCTTGGATCTGCAAAAGAGAATAGAGAAAGTATTCCCTACCAGAACCAAAGTTTCTTCAAGCTAAAGAAGCAACTGTCAAGCGTTGGACGATTCACTTAACGTGGCTTTTGGGTGATCAACCATAATAATAGACTTCATATTATTATTGCCCCAGTTTATCAATTTCAATCAAATAAATGCAAGCGTTAAAGAATCTGTGCAGTTGAATTAAGGGCGCAGCAGTGAGCTACCATCTAGCTGCCCACATTTTAACAATTGGTGCTCACTACAGGGGGTATTTGAGTTGCCAAAAGCCAATGTAAACCACAATGCCTTATAAGTATGTGCTTTGGTTACTCTGTCCGAAATTACAGACCATCAATCAAAATGTGCTTATCTCAGCATCTCAAGCTGACGTTAGTACCTTAGAGGAGTGTTTAATAAAGGCGGAAGAGATGCTCTAAAAAGTCTAAACTGTAAATAATGACCTGTGTGAAAAAGTTGCATCTTTGAGTGGAAAGCGGGTAAACTTATTAAAGATGTTTTATTCCAAAAGACCAAATGTGAAGCAGACTGAGAACATATGCAGTCTTTTCATGAGGATATGGAGAAAATGATGATGCATATTGGAAGAGTTGGTGTAAAAAATTACAAAAGTGGTTGTTATTGGCAAGCAACCCAAGGACCTTTTTACTGCACAAGTTTGATTTACTCGTGCACTTCTTCGCGTTATAATGAATTATTAATCAATAATAGAAAAGAGACTATTATCTGTAATTAAGTATGAATTATATTTCAGCCCAACGCTCGGCCAGTATTCCTGATTAAATACTCATGATGTCATACTCATAAGGATTTGTTCCCTTGCTCTTGTCCACCCGATCTTTGCTGAGATACCCCAGTGACAGTCTCATTCAGCCCAACACACAGTTGGCAGCTATCCCCTATTGTAATTTCCTTCTTCTCTAGATCTCCGCTCAGATTTTTACTCTTCTCTCTGAGAGTCTTCCAATTATTTCCCTTTGCAATAATATCCTTGAGACAGAACAGCACAATGGAAGCTGATAGTTTAACTATATACTGAATGGATAATATTTTTGTTCTCATAAATACTGTAAATACTGGTTTTTTTGTTATAGTAAATCCTAGGGAATATATAGTGGGGAATTTGGCTGTCTAAACCTCAGTTGACACCTCTTTAATGAAACAGCAGCCGTTGCTGTTGAATCACCCATCATTTTCTCAGCAGCAATGGTCTTCCCCATCCTGGCTAGGATTCCATTGTTGGACATCCTCAAGACCTAAAACAGAAAGAGTCAGAAAACGTGTACCTAACGTTTTACTCTTGATCTAAGTGAACCAACCATATTTGGCTAGCGACCTTCTTAGGTGATTGGACTTTTTTACCCATTATGGCAGGTCAATCACTAACCAATCTATTTGCTAGTTGCAGGTGGCATCACTCGCCTCACAACTTGCTATTCATTCCCAATCAGTTGGTGATGAAACCTGACCAATCTCAATTGGTACACCTGATAGTTAATCACTATCAGATGCCCCTATTTCATCAGCAACTCCGCCCAATGAGATTTTAAGTATTTGTCCAAATCGATCCTTAACAGAGATGACCAGGCAAATATCCCAAAATCCCCCAAATGTAGTTACTCCAAAATTTTGGCCAACCTATTTCCCATTCACTTCGCCTTAGGGAAATTTCCCCTAGTGATACCAGGTAATCTAGCAGGCTGGGAATATGGGCAAAAATTCCAACTCATCCCCCCTCTTGCCTATATTTCCAGAGAGAAAAGGACCGGGGCATGAGAACACTGCTTCAGACACATGGTCAAATACTTCTTTGGTTTAAGCGGAGTACACCCATCAATACTCAATGCTGCTTGGGACGACCTTTGGCATATGGCGTTCTTCCTCTTACTCCTCTCTACTGCCTTCTCAGAGCGCGGTCCCCACAATTTACTGTCATTCTGGGCTGATCAATCTACTACATGACAATATTAGTCCCAGGATCTGGTTTTCCCCCCGTCAGGGTATATGACCCACTGTCATATTCAGGATTCTTGGTCCGGCGTCCTTGATTTCCTGATTTTCTCCTCGTCCTAGACAGGAGACTCTTGCCGTCAATGTTAGTTTCATGGCTCAATTAAGAATACTTATTTTTATTCGCCTTTGATATTTCTTTCATAACCTCTTAGCTCAAGTCATTACTAATTCTTCCCTTGGAGAGCTTATCCCATTAATTTTGAGATTAATTTCTCCGAAATTGGAGCTTAATGGATTGTAGAGTGCATAATGTCAACTTCCATATAAGTCTGAAATCCCCCTCTTATTCAGCTCATATGTCAAATTCTGAGTTGTGATACCAGCAGCTTCTGAACAGTTTGTATGATCAAGACCTCCATCTCTTCCAGAAGATGAGTCAGGATGCTCGGCAGAACCTCTTTTATGGTCCTTCCAGGACTCATACGCCTAGTCTGGCGCCAGCAGCTAGTCCTTCCATCGAATTACCAGAAATGGTAACTAATCCCTCCAAAACTAGGCTAGCTATCATTTCTAAGAACTCTCGGCTGATTCTTCCTTTGTGTTGATTCCAGAGTTGGACTTTAAAACTCTCCTAGATTTGGCCCCTTTTGATGATTCTCCAAACATTGTCATAGGTGCCTGAGATTATGCCAGTTGCTCTTGATCATCTGTTTCTTGCTGTGTCAGACCTGCTCCCTGAGTTCCTCTTCTGACTTGTTCAATATTACAATCCGCTGTTCTAGTCTCTGAGCTCACAATTGGTAACAGTATTCACTTTGAGCTCCCCTATGCTGAACTCTGGGCCCAAGTCACTGAGGCTTTGACTCTAGCGCTGAATCCCTCTGATCTGGATAAAATCCTGGATCAGGATACTGCCGCTTATGCTCTTTGCTTTGCTGGCCAAGTTCTTCAAAGTTGGTCCATGAAGCTTCCAGCCTCGCCTGGATTCCATCATTTGTTCAGCTTTAGCTTCCAAGAAGCCCATAGTCATCACTTGCAGGATGCCATTCGCTCCCTGCATGACTATCTCTTATCCAGCGCTTTCCATCAGTATCTTCCGCTGATGGCATTGATAGGGGTCATGATTCAGCAACCCCCATCAAGCATCCATTCTTCGTTGCTGGCCCACATGTCTGGTGTCCTTGATGAAGCCCATCATCAGGCGCTCAGGACTAATCTTCCAGCTCTGGTACCATATTGGGATTACTCATGGTTATTCGCCAATTGCCTCTTCTTATACTGTTGCTTTCCTCCCCACTCTGGGGTTTCACAATTGGCTTCATCTGACATCTCAATTTCCCTTCCCCTAGTCACTTTCTCTCAGGGCTCGGCGTCCACTCAAAGAATGTGGTTTTGTGTAGGTTTCACCCTCACCAGCGTCCAATCTCATATTGATTTTGATGGGCTGTTCCTTCCTACCGAGATCCATCCTCCCTCCCCTAAGAGGTTCCTAGGCGGAATCATCCCCGTACCAAGGACAATTAATAAAAATAAAAATAAAAAATTATATTGGCTTTTTATCTGTGCAGTTTATGTTCTTTTTCCCAAATATCTTTTATCAATTTTTTATCTTTAATCTTCTTTTTTCCTATGGGAATTGACCTTGTTTTTGTTCAGCGGTCCATCTTTTTTTATTTTTCCCACAAACTGGGTCCTGAGTACTTAAAGCTGCTAATTTTTTATAGTTCAGAGGTCCTTTTTTCAGACTTAACCATCTAGATTGGTTCAGAGGTCCTTTTTTAGACTTTACCTAATCATCAGGATGTGACCAACTTAATGGTTCATCAGCCCTTTGGGAACTCTTTTATTTTTTTCAACGATCCATCACTTTAGATACTTAGCATGGACTTGATTCACAACTCTTCCATCCAAGAGATTTTTGATGGAGTAAGAATCAGTCGCCGTCTTGGTGATCACTTTGAACGGACCCAACCACAACACATCTAATTTGTTTCTTTGTCTGAAACCATGCGTATCACAATAGGCAACTCTTTCCCTATTTAAAATTCAGCTAAGGCTGGTCGGTTCTTGTCATCCGTCAATTTTGCTTGTATCCTTTTCTTCAGGGTTGTATCAAATGCTCGTGATTGCATATCAATCAAGATAATCGTCAGTTGTTCATGTATTGCTTGGTACTCATCCCCAACGTAGGTCCACCACTGAATATAAAATTGGTGGCAACGCAGCCTTTCTCCCATTTAATAACTCAAATGGCGTCTTCCCCGTTGCTGTATGATAACTAATATTGTAGGCGAATTTCACCAAGCTCAGGTAAGCTCCCCACGCAGAAGTTCTCCCTGCGACTAATTTCCTCAGCATCACGGCCAGTGTTCCATTGACCCATTGTACCAGTCCGTTCATCTCTGGCTGGTAAGGTACTGACATGACTCCTCAGATCCCCATATTCATTTAATCTCAGGATCACATGAGACATGAAGTTGGTCCCATTGTCTCTAAGCAGGACTTGCGGACATCCATGCTGGTATATAACTTGATCCAGGATGAACCTCACAGTACTGGTAGCGTCTACTCTCATTAGGGCCTTCATCTCAACACATCTTGTCAGATGGTCAATGGCAACTATAATGTACTTGACTCCCCCTGTTCTCATTCTCAGCGGTCCCATCACATCAATGAATAGCATGTGCCAGGAAAATCCAGGGCGGACCAGTTGGTATCCAGTTGTATTCTTATGTGGTTTGTGCAGCTGGCACTCCACGCAACAAGCTAGATAATCCTCAACATCATAGTTGATCGATTCCCAGTAATAGTACTGGCGAATATGATTGGTTGTTTTCCTCAGACCTCTATGCCCAACAACCTTGTGAGCTGCTTGTACTATCACTGCTCTTTCTGACAGCTTTGTGAATAATAACTGCTTCCCGTTGATCATCTTGAATACTTGTCCATCCATAGTCTCAGTGTTTTCCATCGCTTTCTGAAGTGCACCTTGGATTTATTGAGGCTCAACCCCAATTTTCCTTCGAACATTCTCTGGAATAACTCATCCGCCTGCAGGTATACCATCTGGACCATTGTCAACTGCAATAAGCCATCCGCGTTCTGGTGAGAAGCCCCCACTCGGTGGACAATCTCATAATCATAAGCCTGAAGCTTAAATGCCCTTTGGTCCGGTCATCCTTCTGGCTCTCTTAAATTGTGTAGCCAACGCAGAGAGGAGTGGTCCATTACCACCTTAAAGTGCGTTCCATGGACATACACCTGAAACTGCTTGCATGTGTAAATGACCGCAAGGCATTCCCACTCAGTCACAGTGTATTTCCTTTCAGCGGCTAAGAGTGTCTGGCTCACATACGCCACTGGATGTTCATTTCCAAGTTCGTCTACTTGGCTCAGTATGGCGCTGATCGCCATTAACGAATCATTGGTTTGAATAATAAACTCCCAACTGAAATCTGGATTTTTAAAATCGTCAAATCTATAAAATACCGGCGTAACTCATCAAAGGAGTCCTGGGTCTCTTCATTCCATACAAATCCTTTTTTCAGATCCTTTAATAAATGGAATAATGGCTCAGCTATTCAGGCTAAGTCCTGAATAAATCTTCTGTAATATCTGACCATCCCAAGGAACACTTGGATGTCTCAGACACTCTTCATTACAGCCATATGTTCTATAGCTGCTATCTTCTGAGTTTGCAGCTGCAATCCACTTGAGTTGATTATAAATCCCAGGTATTCCAACTCTTTCTTAAATAAGTGGCACTTCCTTGGCTTGATCTTCAAGTTAGCTGTGGACAGTCGCTTAAATACTTCTTCCAAGTGGTGTAGGTGTTCAGTAAACGTCCTACTGAACACATTTATATCATCCAGATATACCAGGATGCATGACAACTTTAAGTCGCTTAATATTGCATCCATGGCCCTCTGAAACGTTGCAGGCGCATTGCATAGACCCTGTGGCATCCTCGTCGGTTGGTATAGCCCCTGTGCAGTGATGATCGCGCATTTTTCCTGGTCTTCCTTTGGCAAGTCGATCTGCCAATATCCCAAGATTTAATCCATTGCGGAGAAATACTTCACTTCTCCTAAACGATCTAGCGCATTGTTGATCCTTAGTAGGGGATATGAATCCTTCTTTGTAATTTTATTCAGCCTTCAGTAGTCAATCACCACCCAGTTGGATCCATCCTTCTTCTTCACAATCAGAATTGGACTCTCCCAGGGACTTAATGATGGAACTAGAAGCCCATGCTTCAATAGTTTGCTGATTTCATCCTCCACTACCGCTTCAGCAGCTTTTGATCATCATATTGGTCTCATCCTTATTGGTAAATTTCCTACAGTGTCAACCTTGTGGATCATGTCTCATGAAAATCCCAAATCATGGTCTTCCTGAGCAAACACTTCCCAGTACTTTTCAAATAGTTTGAGCACCTCCTCTTGCTGGCCTTCTGACAGATCAGTGAGCTGCTCTCAATCAACTAATAGGTTGATACTTTTGGTTACCCCAGCTGGTAATCCCATTTTGTTGCGAGACCCAAAATCGTGGAATCTTCTCAATTCAGCCATTGGGATCAGATGAACAGATGCGATAATCTGATTTCTCTTGATCTTCATCAGTTTTTCATTTAAATTTACCAGGAGAACTCAAAAATCTCCATGACCTGGAATTATTATCCTGAGAGCCACCCATGGCTCCACTCTGGACTTCTTCCAGGGGCTTCTGACCTCCCCATACAACAGCTCAGGACTCTCCAATGTCAACCCTGTGTCAACTATCATCTTTGATCTGGCCGGTATGGTCCTCTCATTCTTGATCCTTAGTGGAATTCCCCAGCTCTCTAGGATTTCTGCCAGCATTTCGCGTCACTTTCTACCAACTAATTGGTATCAAATTGGGACAATGCCATCATTGTATATTATATTGATGAAGTTGTTTCTTCAATTCAGCGAAGCTTCACCATCCTTCTGATATACCAATGGTAACGTCTGACCCAAGATGGTCAACATACTATCCTCAAAGTTACATTTAACTCCATATTTCTGTAGAAACTCCATTCCAATCAGAATGTTGTAGTTTTGATTCACCAAAACTATTGCTGGCTCAGATACCACCAATGACCCAAATTGTAGTGGCAGTGCGCTATACGCTCCACAGGAGACGGTGGTGTTCAGCCCAGCTGTCCCATATTCTTTCTTATGCTCCAAGTCTAGCGAGATCTTAATCCTCTTTACCAGCTTTGTCGAGACAATATTGATAGGTGCTCCACTGTTGACAATCACCCTCACTTGATTTACTTGTATGTCTATATATGTACACTCAGAGTATTGTAATATAGTGTTTACTGAGTGAATAGTGGCGTTATTAGCTGAATCTAGGGTGTGAATATTTTGCACTGATAAATCAGGAAATGATTGCTTTATTGCACTGAGGGGGATAGACAAATTAGCCTCATATAAACGGACATCAAATAATTCTTCAGAATTCTCGGTGGTTCAAATCTTGTCCACCAGTTGTTGGGCGTACAGCTGGGCAACTTCCTTGATTATCTCAGGGTCAATTTTCTTTTCCCCGGCTCTGGTCACAGCATTTACATCCATATTGACCACTTGATACAAATGATCCTGCTTGTCATCTACAAACAGATCACTGATATCAATTTCTTCATTCATAATGTCAGGAGGAACTTGTTTCTCTGCAGCTCTAGACTGTTCCACATCTAGGCCGCGGGCCCTTGTCCCAAATCTTTGGTGGCTGCTAACTCTTTGGACTGGACCACATTAATCTGATCCTTCAGCTTTTTACAGTGCACTGCAAAATATCCTTTCCTGCCACATTGGTAGCAGACCTTTTCCTTCTTGTTCAACCGTTTGAATTCTTCAGGATTATTTATCAGCATGGTTTGATTGGTCGCCTATTTAGCTCCTTCGTTTCCCCTTGTGGGATTCAGATTTTGTACTGGATTGGACTTGAAGCTTCTATTTGGGGCACCAAATGTCGCTCCCAAAATCTTCAAGTTATCTACCATTTGCAAGGTAGTTATCTCCATCACAAACATGGAAGACATCATTCAATGCAAATTGTGATAGGGCCAAAGGGCTGCTTGCAAGGCGATTCTAGCATCAAAGTCATCTAATACTTTCGCTCCAGCCAGGATCTGAAATTCCTGGTAAAACCGATCTGCAAAGCAGCTAGAGACTCATCTTTATGGAACTGGATTC
The DNA here is from genome assembly GCA_022478985.1 of Massospora cicadina. Lineage (NCBI taxonomy): Eukaryota > Fungi > Entomophthoromycota > Entomophthoromycetes > Entomophthorales > Entomophthoraceae > Massospora > Massospora cicadina. The sequence goes on from JAKSZP010010670.1 coordinate 137,664, forward strand.
CCATAAATTCCTGCTAGCATTTCGACATGTGTGTTGGACTCCTGAACTCTTTCATGATAGCCGCCTTTGCCTCAGCATATGACCAGCTGTCCCCCTCCAGGTGAGGTTTCATTAAGTTTTGACAGTCAGTGTCTAGGCAATTCATGACTGTCAACGTCTTTTGACAATCCCCATAAACCATTAATGGTCATGTCAAACAGTTGGAAAACGCTGGGGCGTTATCCCAATGGAACGTTGGCAATTTTGGCGTTGCCCTAAATTCCTCCAAGTTATTTCTGGCCGATTCTCTCGGTTCAGCTACTCAGTTAAGTTGAGAAGTGACTTTGGGTGTCATCTCCAAAATGGCATTAAAAGTGGGTGGCATGTTCTTTGGGGTATTTGTCTTCCCTAGTATCATGTGAGGACTTCTTTCTTTGGCATCACTTGCCATATTGGGCTCACAAGCACATCTGTGAGCTTTAAGTTCCTCCAGTTCTTTGATTAATCTTTTGATATCCGCACCAAAATTTTTAAATGAATGTGATCCACTTCTTGCTCCATTTTCAGGTATAAGTCCTCTCAAACGAGGTCCCCTTCAATCTTCAACAAGTTTACTTTACCGAGTAACTCGTTCCTGAAGCTTGCTACATTCTCTATTCCTTCCTCCACCTTGGTGACTCATTCTTCCAAGGCCGCTAACTCCTGATGGTCCTCTGAGTTTAAGACATTCTGGTTTACAGTGGCTAACTCAGTCCACAGTTTGCGTAGCTCATCTTTGTATGACACTCTAATAAATTCTTCACTCAACTACCCCTGTAGTGAGCACTAACTTGTAAAAATTTACTTTAGTGGTTGTAATAGGCAAGCAACCCAGTAACCCTTTTACTGCACAGGTTTGGTTTCCTCATGCACTTTGTTGCGTTGTATAGAATGAATTATTAATCAATAATAGTATGGAGACTATTATCCATAGTTGAGTAAGAATTATATTTCAGCCCAACGCTCGGCCAGTATTCCTGATTAGATACTCATGATGTCATACTCATAAGGATTTGTTCCCTTGCTCTTGTCCACCCGATCTTTGCTGAGATACCCCAGTGACAGTCTCTTTCAGCCCAACACACAGTCGGCAGCTATCCCCTATTGTGGTTCCTTCTTCTCTAGATCTCCGCTCAGATTTTTACTCTTCTCTGATAGTCTTCCAATTATTTCCCTTTACAATAATATCCTTGAGATAGAACAGCACAATGGAAGCTGATATTTTAACTATATACTGAATGGATAATATTACTGTTCTCATAAATACTGTAAATACTGGTTTTTTTGTTATAGTAAATCCTAGGGAATATATATAGTGGGGAATTTGGCTGTCTAACACTTGGTTGACACATCTTCAATGAAACAGCAGCTGTTGCTGTTGAATCACCCATCCTTTTCTCAGCAGTGATGGTCTTCCCCATCCTGGCTAGGATTCCATTGTTGGACATCCTCAAGACCTAAAATGGAAAGAGTAGGAAAACGTTAGGGACACGTTTTCCTCTCAATCCAAGCAAACCTACCATATTTGGCTGGCGACCTGCTTAAGTAATGGGAATTATTACCCATTATGGCAGGTCACTCACCCACCGATTGATTTGCTAGTTGCAGGTGGCATCACTCGCCTCACAGCTTGCTATTCATTCCCAATCAGTCAGTGATGAAACCTGACTGATCCCAATTGGTACACCTGATAGTTGATCACTATCAGATGCCCTTATTTCGTCAGCAACTCCACCCTATAAGATCTTAGTATTTGTCCGGATTGATCCCTGATGGATACAACCAGGCAGATATCCCAAAATCCCCCAAACATAGTTACTCTCAAACTCTGGCCAACCAATTTTTGATTCACTTTGCCTTAGGAAATTTTCCCCTAGAGATACCAGGTAATCTAGCAGGCTGGGAATATGGGCAAAAATCCCAACAGTTAGAAAATTACAAATGTGATTGTGCGCAATTTGAGGCAAATGAGGCTGACAAAAATGCATGGTAAACTACAATTGTGAAGACCCCTCTGCCCCAAAATATGCCCAAATCATTTTCTGGTGTGTCTGAAATGACTCCCAAAGCCACTCCTATGGCTACTCAAGTTGTTGGGCAAAATCTTCTATGAGTGGAGCGGCCAAAGAATTTTTCATGCCAAATTTGCCCATCTTTCACAAGGATAACGCGCTGGCATTTTTCCACCTCTTTAAGATGACCATGTTCAGTTATGTAGACCATCAGAAAGCGGTGACTGTATTGAACTGTCTTAGTAATGATTTCAGAATCTGATGCTACCCCACCTCAATGGGGACAACTGTTAATAGGTGGAAGCAAAATCAGCGATTGTATTGGAGTTTGGAAGTCCAACTTGGATGGCAAATTGCAAACAAGAGTTCATGGGTATACAATTCCACAAGGATAAGACCCTGGCTAGATTTGCCAACTGGGTTTACCAAGAATCCCAGATCTGGCAGGGGCGAATGTGCTGACTTACTTTAATGCACGCATAGCCATGCAGATGGCACTTTGGCCCTACTGAGAACTGCATCAGATTATGGTGGCGGCGCTAGTAACTCAAACAATTAACTTGCAGATGTTGGACCATCTGACGATGCTTGGAGCCACGTTTGATGCTCCCAATCGCACTTTTAAAGTAATTTAAATGAAGCTCATAATATTTTTAAATTTGCCAAGCCATCTAAAGAATCTGAGAGTCAAATTAAGATGGGTAATAAACTCTGAAGAAAAAAAACGGACGGGAAAATTATCAATCTTCTGCGCCCAATTTGGGAAACCTGGCCATATAATTGCCCAGTGTCTGGAAAAAAGCTGAAGTATCATATCAATCTTGTTCAGACCAAAGAAATTAGTTCAGATTTGGGAAAAGGACCAGCATTCTAGACCAGGGACGTTCTAGTACTGCTGATAAACCTGTCCTGCCTGATATAATGAATAGTGAAATTGATTTTTCTAATCTATTTGTGGATGATGACTCGCCTGATCAACTCCATCAGGTGGTTAACGTGAATGTTAATGTGATAACTTGAGCCAAAGCAAAGAGGATTGAACCTTTATTTTTTATGAAGTCACTCAACCCTACGCATGACAGTTAGCAGAGAAATCAGATCCACTATGACCTTTGAAGACTTTTTATTAAAACGAAGTAGGATGAGGCGAACGTTTCTATAACTATCAGCGCAATCAAGGAGTCATTCCCTGATCTATCCGCTCAAATAATTCACACACTTTATTAAGTGAATAAGACCACTATCTATTTAATAAATACTTTATTGCACTAACCAGATTGTACCTATATTGATATCTTAGTCAATAGGATAAGATTATGAGCAATAATTAATAGAGGAGCGCAGATAAACATTATTTCCACCAAATTAGTGAAACGTATGAAGATTTTGCCTGATTTGGAGCATCAAAAAGAGTATGGAATGGCTGGACCAGACTTACCATCTCATGTGGAGCCTACAGTGCGCTACCACTTCAGTTTGGATCGCTGATGGTGTCAGCTCCCACCATAGTGCTGGCCAATCCAAATTATAATATACTTATCAGGATGGAATTCTTGAGGAATTTTGAGGTGAAATGCAATTTTAAAAAAACAATTTGACGATATTTGGGCAGACGTTGCCTTTGGTTTTCCAGTAGAAGTGATAGATTCCGCTGACAAAGAGAAATAATTTAGTCAAATTAATTTATAGTGATGGCATTTTACTCATTTACTATAAATTAGCTAGACAAAAACAGAAAGCAATGCTAATGAAAATTTTAGTGAATTGTGGAATACCTTTAATTACAAATGCAACGAACTCTATTCTTCTGGGAGCCAAAATCATAGTTAACACCAGGTTAACAATGGTTCTCCCAGAACAGCTATATGGGGAAATTGTCAATTCATGAGAAAAATTGAGGGTTACCCCATGGGTAGCACCAGGGATCTTAATGCCAGGTCACAGAGTGATACTACAATCTTAGCCAATCTGGGAGAGAAGCCAATTAAAATTGAAAAAAATCAGATCATTACGTTTTTTCACTTGCTTCCAACAACGGAACTTAGGGCCTTTCATAAATTTGGATCATTTTCTGAAATGGTATTGCCAGCGGAAACTGCCAAAAGCATCAACGTATTAGTGGATCATGAGCAGCTAGCTTATCTGACTGAGAATCTGCAAGAGGTTGTGCTCCAATTTAAAAAGTAATATGAGATATTTTCTCAGAACAATCATGACTTGGGATGTGCAAAAAATGTACTCCACAAAGTTGATACTGGGGAATATCCCCTTAATAATAATGAGACCTGTCCAAAGGCTAAGGACAGAAGAAGCAGAGGTCAGAGATGAAATCAGCAAGTTGTGGAATATGGGTTACTCGTTCCATCATTGAGCCCATAGGTAAGTCCAATCCTTTTGGTAAAAAAGAAGGATGGATTAAATTGATTAGTGATCAATTATCACCAACTAAATAAGATCACTAAGAAAGATTCCTATCCGCTGCCTTGAATTGACGACGCACTTGATTGCCTGGGGAGGCAATATACTTTTTGGCTATGAATCTGATTTTAACCTAATGACAAATCGGTTTGCCAAAAGAAAAGTCAGGAGAAATGTGTGATAATTACTGCACAAGGACTATACCAGCCAACTAGAAATGCCCAAAGGTTTATGCAATTCACCAGCTTTTTCAGCATGCTATGGATTTAATACTCAGCAACTTGAAGCTATCCTGCATGCTAGTATATTTAAACGATATCAACTTCTTCAGCAGGATTAATCTGATCATTTGGAGCATCTGGAGAAAGTTTTCAAGCGATTGACAATGACAAATCTTAAAATTAGGTCAAGAAAATGCCATTTTTCAAAAGTGTGCTCAAATACTTAGGGTTTGTCATAAACCCTAATAGATTACAACTGAAACCTATGAAAATAGAAGCTATCAAGCAGATGTCAATCCCAAAAAATGTTTGGGATATCTAAGTCTTTTGGAGATAATCAGGTACTGCCAATTCATCAAAGACTTTGCTGGAATCACTGAGCCTTTATTCCACCTACTCAAAAATCCAAAAAAAAAGTTTCGTGTGAATGAGGAGGCATAGAAATCGTTCAAGGCTCTAAAAAAGCACATGAGCAGCCCAGTGTTAAAATACCTGAATTTCAATTGGGAATTTATAATCCAAGCAGATGCCTCATTAATGGCAATTGGAGCCATCCTAAGTCAATTAGATGACAACAGGGGCAAACATGCAGTAGCCTATTTGAGCAGAACCCTGTCACCAGCAAAAAAAATTATACTGTGACATAGTGAGAGTGCTTGATGGTAATCCATTCCTATAAATAATTTCAAGTCTACATACATGGGACGCACTTCAAAGTCATAACTGACCACTTGCCCTGCACTGGCTCCATAATCTGAAGGAACCAGAGGGATGAGTGGCATGATGGGCTTTAAAGCTGCAAGCATATGATTTTTAAAATTATTTTAAAGGGATGGAGCGGTACATCAGAATGCTAAAAGATTGTCTCAATTTCCAGTTGTTCATGTAATCTATCATTAGGCTGATGCGCTATTTCAGTGGATTATCAAAGGAGATATTGGGGATGAACCCCAAGAAATTTGGAATGAGCTATGAAAGGCCATTGAAAGTACCAAATTTAAGAACAATTTATACAAAATAATCAAAGGAAAATGAGTTTTATTTCCTAAACCATTGTAACAAGCGGAAATCATTTGAGCTGCTCATAAGGTAGTTGGCCATGGTAGCCTAAAGAAAACAGTGGATCATATTTGCCAGAATTATTACTGGGATTTGATCGATTATGATGTCACAGATTACCTAGCCTGTTGTGTGGAGTATCAACTTCACAAGCCGCATAAGAACGTTGTGTGGTACCAGTTAGTACGCCCTGGTTTTGCATGGCACAAGGTGTCCATAGACGTTATGGGACCATTGAGTGTCAGCACTGGAGTGTGAAATCTATAATTGTTGTAATAGACCATCTAACTCAATGGGTTAAACAAAAATCCTCAGTATAGTGGATGCAATGAGTACGTCAAAGTTTTTTTACTTGACCAAGTGATCTATTAGCACAGATGCCCCCAAGTTATCCCTAGTGACATTGGGACCAATTTTACTTCATACATGATTCCCAGGCTAAACGAGTTAATGGAAATATGAGGTGATGTATTTGTTCCCTATCATCCAGAAATGAATGGATTGGTGGAAAATTGATTGCAACTCTAGTCTCAACATTACAAAAGTTGGTCACAAGGAAAACTTCCACTTGGTGAGCATATCCGAGTTTGGTCACTTTTGCTTACAATATCAGCTACCATTTAACAACAGATAAAATGCCATTTGAATAATTATATGGGTGGAAAGCCATATTGCTGCTAATATTATATTCAGCAGTGGAGTCATTTTTGGGGATTAGTGAAGAACAACATCTATCCCAACTGGCCAATATCCTAATTGAATTATAATCTCAGGCATTTGAAATGACAATGTAAAGAAGAACTAATGCAAAGAAAGTGGACGATAAGAATTGGCCTAAGTTGAAAGAATACCATGTGGGCAATAAAGTATCCTATTGCAATACCCATGAGTTCAGGAGAAAAATAAGTTGGACGCCCTATGGATGGGACTGTTCAAGATTATTGCTAAGTCGGTGAATGATGCCTATATGATCATGAATATTGAAGATGGTTGCATAGTCAATAGATTCCATGCAAAAAAACTTAAAGTATTGGACTTAAGGCAAAAAATGATAATGAGAAAAAAGATAACGATAAAAAATAATAAAAAGATGCATAAAAATAATATATATAACCAATTTATTTCTTTGAACAGTGATGCATCTAGCAATATTCCCACCTTTCAAGTGTGGAGGAAGGGAAAAGCAATAATGGGAGTGAGTCTCGAGGATTTTCAGGATCAGGACAGGCTAAAACTAGATCCGCCAGAATAGTCTCTATCAACAAGATGTTAAACCTGTCCTGGGGTTGGTACATATTTGTAACGCACTGGCTCCTTCCAATGAGCCACGAATGAGTTGGGCAACAGGATCCATGTTAAAGACCATAAGGCTGACAGGATTCCTGATACCACTCTCCTGGTGCGCGCGCTACAAGATTGGACAAGCACCCCCTGGAAGACAGTTGCAAGTATACTCAACCCCAGCAACATGCCTTGACTCCAAGACAAGGTATAGAGGGAGGCAATAGCCCTCCCAAGCTGATTCTCTTTTTTTTAGTACTAGATGGTCCCAACCCTCCCAAGCTGATTCTCAAAGTCCAATTCTTGTTGATTTAAGCCAAACATGGCTGCAGTTAGGCAATATCTTTTAAATAAATCCAAATTATAGATATATAAATTTTAGGTTCTTTTATTTAATATTTAGCCAAGTTGATAGAAAACAGAACTGAGGAACCTCCAGCTCCCAGTTCCTTCCCTATATACACAGGCTAAAAGCTAAAATAAAATATAATATAAGCTTATGGTGCCAACTTGAATGATGCTTGGTGTAAACTTTACAGCAGGATCGCAGAATCTTTACTCAATGATTCCGTGCCAGTTCCAATCCTCAATGGTTCCGCGCCAGTTCCATTTTGAATCCCAATTGAACCGTGAAACTCCCAAGCACCCATTTTATTCCATTCTCAATTCAAATCCAAATCGAATCTCGAAACTACCCATTTTTCTCGTTTTCCTTTTAGTTCTGACTTGGATGCCCATCTTGCTCCTTGGCCTACTCCAAGCTCCAGCCCCTTAGGCATCCTTGCCAGAACCAACGCCCCCTCCTCCTCCATACCTACAGACACAGCCTGTCCTGTCTTACCAAAGATCAGGGCAATGTGATGCTGAGGATATACCTCAACCATCACATCACCCCCTCTAGACAAGAAGAACTCTTGGATTTTCTCAGGACATCGGGCACAATCCCTAGCTGACTGCCATGTGGACTCCTCAATAGGATGACCCACCCAATGTACCAAGAATGAATGACGTCCTCGCACTACTTTGGTGTCAAGAATCTCCTCAACTTCATACTCTTCAGCTCCTCCTCCAGCTGGAAATAAAGGAGAAGCCCTTTCAGGTGGCTGGCCAAAGAATGGCTTGAGCTGTGATACATGCAACACCGGATGGGCTCTTGACCCTTCTGGGAGCTTCAGCTCAAAGCCACCTCGTTCACTGCCCTCACTACCTGATATGGGCCCAATGCCACTGGCCCAAATTTCTGGCTCCTTACAGGCAAGGCATAGTTCTGAGCATTCACCAAGACCCAATCACCTCTCTTGAAAGCTCTAACTTCAGATCTATGCTGGTCCGCCTTCCTCTTCTGAGCCGCGACCGCCACCACCAAATTCTTCTTCAGGAGCTCCAGGGTGTCCCGGGTATCTCGCGACAGCTCATCTGCCTTTGGATTCTGACCTTGCTCCCTGGGCCCCATACCCTCTGGGTGTTGGCCATGATTTGCGAAAAATGGGGTCATACCCGTGGAAGAATGCTTATGATTGTTATAAGCAAATTGAGCCAGCTTCACCCAATATACCCAGTCATCCTGCCACCCTGAGACATAGCACCTCAAATATTGCTCCAATATCTGATTTACTCTTTCAGTTTGGCCGTCTGACTGAGGATGGTATGCTGACGAATGGCAAGCCTTGATCTTTAGATTCCCCAACATGTGGAGCCAAAATTTAGATGTAAATTGTGGACCACGATCCGACACAATCTCTTCAGGCACCCCATGTCTGGAGAAAACCCCATTTACAAAAATCTGTCCTGCCACCTTTGCAGAAATGGTTGAATGACAAGGGAAAAACTCTGCATATTTAGTCAGGCGATCCACCACCACCATCAAGGCATCCATCCCCTGTGACTTGGGCAGTCCTGTGATGAAGTCCACACTCACTGAGGACCATGGCCTAGAAGGAATTTGAAGCGGCTTCAATTTCCCCCTGGTGCCACCCGTTGGGCCTTTGCCCTGGCACAAACCACACAACGCGAAACATACTTCCGCACTGCCGCACCCACACCTCTCCACGAATAGTGACGGCGAACAAGATCTAACGTCTTTTCTTGACCGGGATGACCTGCCAGAGGATGGTCGTGATTATCTGCCATTACCTCTTGTTGCAGACTCTTCACAGGGACCCAAATCCTTCCCTCATGGCATATGATACCACCCTGAACTGAGAATCCTGCATGCCCCCTGCTTGCCTCACCTTCTCCTGTCTCTTCTCTTATCCGTTGGCCCAGCTCACATCTTTGCTGTGCAGTCCGGATTCTTCCTGCCATTCCTTCTCTCCAGCCCTGGATTGTTGCAAACAGGTTCTGTGGCAACATCATGGCTGTATTGAACTTCCTCAACTCCTCATCGGAAAACACCAGTCCAGAATCATGGCTCAATAAATCTGGCAAGATATTTTGTTTTCCCGGCTTTTATTCAATCTGCAGGTCATATTGAACTAACTCTAAGTGCCACTGGGCCTGCCTCTGGTTCATCAGGCGTGGGGACTTATAGTATTCTAAGGCTCAATGGTCCGTTCGGATGACAACTGGGTGCCTGGCATACAATAGGTGGTGTTGCCTCTCCCCTAAAGCTGCAACTATTGCCAAAAGTTCATTATCGTAAACTGGATAGTTGGTTTCAGCTGGTGCCATCTTCCGACTGAAGTAACAGACAGGATGTTCAACCCCATCCTTACCCTCCTGCAACAACACAGCTCCAAGTGCAAAATTTGACGCGTCAGTCTCTACCACGAATGGTTTGTTTGGGTCAGGGTGTGCCAGAACTGGGGCTGTCAGCAGACTCGTCTTCACTTGCTGAAATGCCCTCTCCTCAGCCTCCCCCCAAACGAACGGCACGTCTCCCATCAGTCTTGTCAATGGCACAGCCCATTGGGCCAGATCCCTAGAAAACCTCCGCACGAAATTTACCATCCCCAAAAAGCTTCGCACTTCAGTCCTATTCCCAGGAGCCTTCCATTCCCGCACCGCCCGCAACTTATCTTGACAGATCGCTATCTCTTTTTGGAGGACCACGTTCCCTAGGAAGGACACGGATTCCTTATTGAACTCGCACTTGGACGGCTTCAACTTCAAGCCCGCGTTCCTAACCACCTCCAACACACTTCTCACATCCCTCACATGGTCCTGTGCCGATCTGGAAAACACCAGGATGTCATCCATATAAGCAACACAACACCTACCCACTAAGTCCCCCAACACATGATCAATCATGCGCTGGAAAACCGCAGGGGCATTGCGTAGCCCAAATGGCATAACCCTGTACTCGAAGTTTCCCAGATGACATTTGAATGCCGTATACCGCTGGTGCTCAGGGCGAACAGGAATTTGATTGAAAGCGTCCACCAAATCCAATTTGGTGAACACCCCACACCCGGAGACCATGGGCAGAATGTTCTCCATGAGTGGCATTGGATAGGGGTCAGGTTCCATCACCTCATTAAGGCGTCAGAAATCAACACAAGGACGTAACTCCCCCTGACTTAAGAACCAACAGGACTGGCGAAACCACCGGCGACTTGGAAGGCACAATCAAACCCATATCCAGCATCTTATGGACATAATCCTCCAATGCCTCTCAGGCCCGTGGATTCAACGGATAGACTGGACAGCCCTTTGGTAACTCAGAGCCTTCCTTGAACCGGAATCCAAATGCAAAATCCCCTGTAGGCGAAAATGGCGCATCACCTTTAGGCTCAAACACCTCCGCAAAATCCTGATACTCCCTCAGCAATCCTTCCACTGGCACACTTGAGGTGATTCCACCCATGTGCTTCACCAACGAACCCTGGGACTGAAACATCCATTCACACGTCCCCTGACCTCTAGGCGACAACAGAACCCTCTCTCTCTTCATATCAAACTGTGGGCAGAAATGGTGCCACCATCTCATCCCCAGCACCACCAAATGTGGCAGGTGAGCTACGGCGTGAAACTCCTCCCTGAATACCTCCGGCCTTGCCTCAACAGGACCTTGGCCTGCACTCGCCATACCGCCGTTTTTTTGGAGGCATCTGCCAACGTCACCCATCCATCCTTCTGTAATGACAATCCATGGCTTCTTGCCCACTTCTCCTCAACATAATTTTCCCTGGCTCCGGTGTCAATCAAAGCTAGAACTTCACCGCAATCCCTTCCTTCATCCCCCACAAGCACATTGATGGGCAAAATCAGATAAGGATAAGATGAAGTAAGCGGTTTATTTTGAGGCACCGGATTCACTGGCTTCTTGTGAAAATTATAAGGAGCCTTCTTATTCTGAGCCTCCAGATCCTGAGCGGTAATCTCGATGGGAATCCCTGTCTCCCGCACCTCAATCATACCCTCAGGATTTCCTTGACTCTTCTTCCCTTCCTCCACATAGCTAAACCCCTTAGAACTATGTATGGGCTCTGAACCTGCCCTTCTTCCACCACTCTGTCCTCGGAATCCCCCTGGGGGTCACACAAATTCCTGACGGGCCCATACCAAACTCAACTGTCGCTCTACCTGCAAGGCTAAACCCACCTCTTCCTCCAACGTCGCTGCAGGTTTCACCGCCACCATTGCCAATAATAAATCGGCTTGCAAGTTTTGGCAAAACATGCACGGAAGCTGAGACTCAGGTGCCTTTGCTGCTCTTGCCAATGCGCGGAACATCTGGCCATACTCCTCCACTGACTTCTTCCCTTGACCACACTGCAGTAACGCCGCCCAGGCCGAATCCTGCGCCTCATCTGGACATGCTGCACGGTCAATCCAATCCAGACATTCCTCCACCGATATGGGTAACCCTGACTGCTCTTCTAAAAGTTCTCACACCCAGTTTGACTGCTTTACTGGAAGTGCCAACAAAACCTGACTTAACTGCAAGGCAAACGAATCCTCTCCACCTGCTGCCTTTGTCAAATGTCCCTGAAACTGAACCCGGCTAAACGTCTGGTGGATCAGTTCCAAGTCTTCCGATTTTAAAACCGTGAGAATTCTTCCTTTGTCCTTCCCAGGCCCTACCACTTTCCCACCATCCTGGGACACACACTCTAAAACCCGGTATAATTCATGAAGCAAAAAGGCGGTGGAGAATATCACCATCAAGAGTGTTGCAGTATGGTTATACCACATTGGAAACACAACTTCTTCTGGCACCTCTTTTGCTTGCCACCACAATGACAGGAAAGTAAATGAGTTCTGTTTAATGTAACGCACTGGCTCCTTCCAATGAGCCACGAATGAGTTGGACAACAGGATCCATGTTAAAGACCATAAGGCTGACAGGATTCCTGATACCACTCTCCTGGTGCGCGCTACATGATTGGACAAGCACCCCCTGGAAGACAGTTGTAAGTATACTCAACCCCAGCAACATGCCTTGACTCCAAGACAAGGTATAGAGGGAGGCAATAGCCCTCCCAAGCTGATTCTCAAAGTCCAATTCTTGTTGATTTAAGCCAAACATGGCTGCAGTTAGGCAATATCTTTTAAATAAATCCAAATTATAAATATATGAATTTTAGGTTCTTTTATTTAATATTTAGCCAAGTTGATAGAAAACAGAACTGAGGAGCCTCCAGCTCCCAGTTCCTTCCCTATATACACAGGCTAAAAGCTAAAATAAAATATAATATAAGCTTATGGTGCCAACTTGAATGATGCTTGGTGTAAACTTTACAGCAGGATCGCGGAATCTTTACTCAATGATTCCGTGCCAGTTCTGATCCTCAATGGTTCCGCGCCAGTTCCATTTTGAATCCCAATCATACCGCGAAACTCCCAAGCACCCGTTTTATTCCATTCTCAATTCAAATCCAAATCGAATCTCGAAACTACCCATTTTTCTCGTTTTCCGTTTAGTTCTGACTTGGACGCCCATCTTGCTCCTTGGCCTACTCCAGGCTCCGGCCCCTTAGGAGTCCTTGCCAGAACCAACGCCCCCTCCTCCTCCATACCTACAGGCACAGCCTGCCCTGTCTTACCAAAGATCAGGGCAATCTGATGCTGAGGATAGACCTCAACCGTCACAATATTGAATGGCAAGATGCCATTGGGACCCATCCTGAGGTTTGTACAGGTGGACGTGTTTATCATTTAGTAATTATGTGGAGATGGGATTGGTGTGGCATGATGTTATGGGAACTGCGCTCAAGGAAAGGTGGCAGCGGGTAGCAACCTAGGATAAGAAGTTGTCAAAATGAGCAGAACATATGGGCGTTGAGTGCATACAGAGATGAACTCAGCTGAGGACATAGAGATATGATAAACTGAATATGAGCACTAGCTGAGGTGGCTTCCATCCCCAAGGGTTCTATCTTCTTCTGGATAATCTGGTCAGGAGGGGGATATGTTAGAATTTCAATTGACCACATTACCAACCTATTGGTCAAATAATGAATTTGTATTTAGTTACAAACCAAAGTCTCAGCAACAGTCGCGGACTTTAGAGATTATCATTAGGAATCATCCCAGATGATAATAAACATAAGTTCATTGAGGGCATAGCAACCATAGTTGAATTATTGCAGAAATAATCTAATATCTTAGCATCAGTCGCTGACTGATGAGAGTATTGTCAGGAATCATCCTCAATGATATTGAGCATGATTTAAATGAGGGAACAACACCCAATAATCGAATTATTGGGAATTGTTCAGAGCAAAAGGGTGAGGAGTCATCATAAACTACCTAAGCGATTATACGACAGAGGTGGAGGGTAGCTCATAATCAGCCAACACAATTGGTTTCAAGTTCCTAACACCTATTGTTTAGTTGCCAAACAGCCAAGGATTACACTGCCTAAGAAAATCAAGTCAACAATACCTGAAGAGATTAGTGCCTAATAATTGAGGGTCAAACCATCATAGGAGAGCAAACAATTCCCATTGGACAGCTGAAAAGTTGTGTGTCAATTTTTACTATAAAACCCCCCAAGTATTCTTTAATAAAATTAGATTCAAACTTGATACTAACTTAGTCATTTTACGTTTGTTGTTTAACATTACTCTTGAGATAAGAGTGAAAGGATCAGATATCCTTAGGTTGGTTTTATCAAGTCTCCGCTTGGCTCTGCAAAAGAGAATAGAGAAAGTGTTCCCTACCAGTACCAAAGTATCTTCAAGACAAAGAAGTACCTGTCTAGCGTTGGAAAATTCACTCAACGTGGCTTTTGGGAAATCAACTCTAATAATAGTCTTCAAAATATTATTGCCCCAGCTAATCAATTTCAATCAAATCAACGCAATTAATCAAGAATCTGTTCAGTTGAAGTTAGGCACAGAAGTGAGCAACCATCTTGTGGCCCAGATTTTAAAAACCTCCCCGAAGGGCAGTTCACAGAAGAGCCCAAGTAAGAATGGCACGCATTTGGCATATGGACCTCTGGGAGGTTGGTAAATATGACTGAATAAATGCACATATAAAAAAAATTAAAACAAACGGGTTTTGTTAGACTAGATGACCAACGAGGAAAGTTGGTCTTGAAGAAACATACTAAAACATTGGGGGGCGAGCTGCCAATTGGTGGAAGCGGTGCTAAGCTTAGGCAAACCAATTGATGCACGCTACCATTGGCCAGGGTCCTATAACTCGAGCTTTTCCAAACTCAAGTTATAGATTGCAAATTGGCTCATCCTGACTTAGCAATTTTAAAAATGTAACGGGTTATAAATCCATGTTCCTCCAATAAATGTAACAAACTGACTTAATTGAGAACGTAGCTGGTGCGTTTTAACACCATGGCTGAAACGCCAGGTTGAGCATCACGCACATCCACAAGATCTTTCTGGGCATACCTTGATGTACCCAACGTCATCCAGGATATGTTTCAAATCAGGAAGGCCTTGTAATTTGACCTTTTCTGGACTCTTGATGACCAGCCTTGTCCTTGCAATCGGTCCCTTTAATTATGTCATGTAGCCATGACGCTCAGGGCGATCTTTCCCACTGGCCCAAGATCCACACTCTCAGTCTTGCTCCACTGTTGAAGCCCTCTCTGGAGGTACCCTTACCTTCATGTTTTAGAGGTTAAAACCTTTTGTTGATGCGGCTTTATCCAAAGTACTACAGGCTCATTCAGAGTTTAATTGCGAGTACAAGCTCACCGTTGATATGATGTGTATATCTTCTCCTATTTACCCTTTGACTGTATGGGATAAAGCAGTCTTAGATGTGTGGGTTAAGGAGCAGTTAGCTAAAGGAGCATTATACAGAGTACCTCCCCAGTATACTCATCACTTCTCTTTGTGGAGAATAACAATAGTACCTTACGCTCATGCATAGATTATGGGAATCTCAACAACGTCACAGTACCAGACTTGCAGCCCATACCACTGGACTCACACATATTGCTCATTATGTGGAGAAGGCGATTTTCTTCTCCTAACTGGATTGCCTAAATGCGTTCAATCAGATCCGGATTAATAAGGGAAAGAAATGGCTAATTGCTTTACATACTAGAAAAAAAGTTCAATTTTGGGTATGCCATTTAGCTTAAAAGAGCCCCTGCTATCTTTCAATGCTGTATTGAAGCGGCTTTGGGGGACCTTCTGGGGGTATGCGTGGTAGCTTACATAAATGAAATTCTGGTGTTTTCCCCTGAACATGAGTCCCATGCAGTACACCTTCATCAGGTGGTGGAGAAGTCAAGGGCAGCCAACTTTATGCTGAAAATCAGTAAGTGTGAATTCTTCAAGTCCCAGGTCACCTTCCTGAGTAACGTCATGTTTGATCAAGGCCACATGATAACTCCAGACAAGGAGAAGGCGATTTGTGAGTGGCCCACTCCAACTTTAGTCAAGGAATTGAGAATTTTTTGAGGGGCATGTACGTTCCTTAAAAATTCACACCAAATCTTTATGAGGTGACAATGCCCTTGTATAAGGCAAGTGGAGAAAAAGTGCTCCAGTAGTACCCTGTTTTTAAGGATGTCTTCCAAGCGGTAAAGTGCACCCTGTTGTCCACGTCCGTTCTTTGCCATGTAGATCCTGAAAAAGAGTTTATTGTTGTTACTGTTGCCACCAACTTCAGCATAGTGGCTGCCTTGTTACAAGTGGGCGAGGATAGAATAGAGCATCTGGTGGGATACTTTTCCAGGAAGATGACTTTACTATAGTTAAACTACGCTGTTTACAAAAAAGAGTTATTAGCATTGGTTGAGGTGCTAACCTATTGGCTTCATTACTTGCATGGCTCATCCCAACCCTTCTGCGTACATACAGATCACTGTGCCTTACTGTACTACCGCGTACCTCTTGTCTTAACCCCACGGCAAACCCGCTGTCATGAGTCCCTAGCCCAATTTGCGTTTTCTTATGAGTTCACTAAGGGCAATAAGTATGGTTTGGCGGATGCTTTGAGCCAAAACCCTGTAATCTCCCAATCCTAAGAAGGTAGAGATGCATAATACCCACTTGATAATTCCACTTAGTATTGTGTCTTAACATCCCTCTCCCTTGACCCATGTGCCATCGATTGCTCCTCTTGAAAATGTGGAGGAATATGTTATGTTCAGAAAGGTGGTCCTTTCACAGCCTCTGTCAGCAGAATATACTATTGTCTTTTCTAAGAGCAAGCTAATCAAGAAGATATACTAGAGGGTAACACGTGAAGCATGAGATATTGTGGTTTTAGGGGCGCCTATGGATTCCTGAGGACCACTTTACCTGGAAATTATCCATGACCATCATGATGGGATCACAGTTGGACATCCTGGGAAGGTGAAAATTCTAAAACTTATTCGCCACACTTACAATTGGAAGGGGTCAGCTGCACAGGTTGCCAGGTATTGTAAGGAGTTCCTGGTCTGAAAGCAAATGAAACCAAATAACCAGCCCCTTTCAGGGTTGCTGGTTTCAGTTCAAAGTGCTAAAGGTCCTTAGACTTTCCAGTCAGTGGATTTCATTGTGGAGTTACCTGAGTCTGATGGCTACGATGCCATCATGGCAGTGGTGGACCGTTTTATGAAGATTGCCCACTTTATTCTCTGTAGACCTACAGTAACTGCGGCAGAGATGGCTAGGCACTTTTATCTCATGTGTTCGCCTCTCATGGGGTGCCCCAGGAGATAATTAGTGATTGGGGCCCCAGTTTACTTCCTTTTTTTGAGATATGTAAGACTTTTCAAATTCTCCCCTTCCATTTAACTGCCTATCATTTTTAATCAGATGGGCTGATAGAATGAGTGAACCAGTGATTGGAACAGTTCCTGCAGTGCTACACTGCCATGGACCATTCAGATTAAATTTATCACCTTCCCAAGTCCCAGTTTAGCTACAACACTCAACATGTGTCTAATGGTTGTTTCCCATTTTTTACCAACCATTGGTTTAACCCCGCCTTCATCATTGAGCCCAGCTGTGGATCCAAAGTGGAAGCGGTGGTAGAATTTGCTAAAACTATCAAGAAAGTAAACAAGGGATTTACCACAAATTTGGAGGCGACAATGCAAGAATTTTAAAGAGAATTCATATTGGAAAATTTGGCATGATCCTGCATATAAGAAAGGTGATCTTGTGATGCTTGATGCTAAAAACATCCCTATCAAATAGCCATGCAAAAAACTGGGACCAAAGAGGATAGGGCCTTACCGCATTGTCAGAAAGGTGGGCCACGCCTCATATCATTTATCTTTACCATCTCATTACAGATTATTGCCAACTTTCATGGAAACAAGCTGACGTTGTTTGGGGCCCCCACCAGAGACTCTGGAGGCTTAACTCATTGATGGGGCACCAGAGTGGGAAGTGGAGGAGATTTTAGCCTCCCACAAAGTAAGAATACAACTGGAATACCTTGTATTCTGGAAGGGATTTGATGCAGCAGAAAACAGTTGGATGCAGCGCGTGACTGCGCCCATGCTCAAGATCTAATCATAGTTTTCCATAAGCGTTTCCCAGAGGCTGCAAGGCCCAAGTCAAAGCAGACCATCGCTGCCATAAAGCTGGCCCCTGCTCACAAGAACTTTTTTCTGTTAAAAGCCACTGGAGGAGGGGTGGAGCCCCAAAAGAACAAGAAGGTAATGTCATGGCTTAATGACATGATTGAGGGCACAAATTGTAAGGACAAGTCTGGTTGTCAGAATGCCAAAAAGTCAAGTTGCAAGGCCTTCCTGACCTAAAGCATACCCTATACCAATTCTGGGTTCAGGCGATATATGCCCAGATTGGTCCTAGGGATGTGCGTGATTCTCATTCCAGAATTACAGACAGGGCGTTAAAATGCACCAGCTACATTCTCAACGCTGACGGTTCAATTTGGTTACTTGAGGATCAGATATTTGATACCCTATTGTTTATAAAATTTCTAAAATGGGACGAGTCAAATTGCAACTATAACTTGAGTTTGGACAATCTCGAGTTACAGGACCTTAGCCAATAGCATGCGCCTATTGGTCGCCTTAGCTTAGCACCACTTCCATTGATTGACAGCTCTCTCTCAGTGTTTAATTATGTTTCTGCAAGACCAACTTTCCTCGTTGGTTGTCTGGTTTAATAAAAAACTTGTACGTTTATTTGTCTATGTGCATTAATTTAGTTCTTTTTGCCAACCTACAAGAGGTCCAAATTAACCAAATGTATGCCGTCCTTTCTTGAGCTCTTCTGTGCACCATCCGTATAATTGGTGCTTTATTAAACTTTTTTCAATGGTGGGTTCTGTAACAGGGGTGTGAGCTCTTGCCCACCACTTCTACTGAAACCGGAGAGTTACAGAAACGCTCCTGACATGATCCACGCCAACATCCATGGAATTATCACTGATCTCACCATATACACAAATTAAACCAATTTTGATTTGATTCATGATTCATAAATCATAAGCGTGAAGCAGTAACTCCAAGTGAGCCTAGTGACTATCAACAGTATGAAGAAGAACAAGAGTGCTTTGAAACCAATATTTAAGGCCAGCAGCCACCAACCTAGAAGGAGTGATTGTCCTCTGTGCCCTTCCCACCCTGGGGTTGACCCAGTAAGACTCGTGGTTGCCCTATTGCAGCATTTGGTTTTCTAGGTGAGGCCTTTAGTAAGTTATTAAACTTTACCCACCCTCACAGGATCATAGGGCATCCTTACTACAAGTTGTTAGGGGTACTATGCCACTGTCATTTCTTGGCTTTTCACTGGGTTGCAACATACCCAGAATGGAATCCCAGTCTTAATTTAATTATCAGAATTTATTTTATAAACAACTGATCAGCTTCCCTTTTGATAAGTCAATCTTTTCTCAGTGATGAATCATCTTGAGATGGATTTTTCTACCAAAATCATAATGGATAAATCTTTATAGAGATATGATAAAATGTTCAACCTGTTGCAAACCATTTCATGATATTATGTAAGATTAAACAAACATTTAAAATATTAATGGGGTCTATGAAACTTTCAACCAGCACTTTGTAAACCCTAGACTGCCTGAGCTGTGGTAATTTGGGCAAATCCCATAGATTTAATTGTTTTTAAGAAATATCCTTAGTAACCAGGTTATAGTATCTAACCAATCAACTAGAGTTTTTATAGCTCCTATTTGCCTTATACAATTTATGACGATGTGCACCCAATCATTAATTTATCAATCAATTTAGAGCCCTAGTCCTTAGTGAGACACTATGGACTATATAAGGAGTTTTATTATGTTTCATAAATAACTAAGAAGTAATTAATCATATCAAGTTACTAACATCTATTGAAGATTGGATGACTATAGTATACAACTTTATAAAAATAAAGAAGAAGGATATGTATTTTTGCTCTTAATGGTTATTTATTTCAAATTAATTTATACAATTAGCTAATAGCTAAAATCAAAACTGTTCTAATAATAGACTTGTCCAATTAATATTATTGGCCTAACACATTTCTATTCTTTTCACATAAATAGGATCTAAGTCCAAGATTCAAAGTTTTTGTCCCCCTTATATCTTCTCACATAACTTTGCATTTTTCGCCACCATTGTAATATCTAAAGGGATCAGGTAAAGTATGTATATTACCAATTTATAAGGTTTTCACCTTGTGCTTCTATATAGCTAGCTCATTATTTTTATTATCCACCTTATCTTGTACTTTATTTATGTCCAATCTTCATGTATAATTACTATATTGATACAAAGTATATAACTATAATTTCTAATTTTATACTATAGATTATAACCTTTTACTCAAACACTTAAGTGCATATGGATATCTTCTAAAGCCGTACAAGCTGCAATAAAAGGTGGACTGTAATACTTTGATCCTTGGCTATGATATGAGAGCAATCATTGATTGGTATGTTAAAATATTTAATCCCCTTGTATAGGCACTGATAGTATCAACTGGGGTAACTTTAGAACTCAACTAAATTTAGATCAAACTTTAACATCCATGAGGAGTTGAAAGAAACCGTTTATAGGCTTCCTAAAGCTTTAAAAGTGTTAAATTCTGGGCCGCTAGATGGTAGCTTGCTTCTGAACCCTGAATTCAACTGCACAGATTCTTGAACACTTTCATTGATTTGATTGAAATTGATAAACTAGGGCAATAATAGTATGGATGCTATTATTGTTATTAATTGTCCAAAAGCCATGTTAAGTGAATTGTCCAACACTAGACAGTTGCTTCTTCATCTTGAAGATACTTTGGTACTTGATTGTAACACTTTCCCTATTCTCTTCTCATAGAGCTAAGTGGAGACTTGATAACAACAACCTAAGAATATCTGATCCTTGCACTTTTATCCTAAGAGTAATGTTATACAATCAATGTAAAACAACCAAGTAATTATCAAGTTTAAATTTAATTTTATAGTGAATATTTAGGGGTTTATATAGTAAAATTGGCAAAAACTTTTCAGCTGTCTGCCAAGAAATATCTGCTCTCCTATACTGGTTTGACCCTCAAGGTTTAGGTACCAAATCTAATTGGTATTGTTGACTTGATTTTCTTAAACAGCACAATCCTCAGCTATTTTGTGACCAAATAATTGTTGTTAGAAACTCAAAACTAATTGTGTTAGCTGATGACAATTCTACCATTTACCACTGGTGTTAGAATACTTAAGTGGTTTCCGGTGACTCCCCATCTGTTTGCTCTGAATGATTCCCTATAATTTTACTATTGGGTTTTGCTCCCACATTGAATTATTGCTTAATTTTATTGGGTATGATTCCTGATGAAAATATCCTTAATTGGTGATCGTTATTAAGATATTAAATTGTTACTTGCAATAATTTAACTATCAGTTGTTATTTCCCTCATCAAATTTGTGCTCAATATCATTGGGGATGTTTTTATGATAATTTCTCTAGTCAGTGACTATTGCCAAGATATAAAATTGTAACTAATCATCAAATTCATTAATTGGTCAATAGGTTGGATAATACGGTCAACAGAAATTCCAACAAAAGGCATGGGTTTTTAAGGTTATAAAGAGATATCAATAAGCTAGGTAATTGGATAAGGCTTATAGATTGGTACAAACTAGAAAGGTTGGCATATCTAACTTTCTCACTCCACTTTATGGTTGATATCTGAGTAAAGTTTACTGAGATTAAATAATAAACCTTAACACTCTAAATATGATTTTTGATAGAAATGGATTAAAGAGCATCTCATTTGATTATATCATGAATTTATGGTAATACTAAACTTGGATAAGGGGACATACTGAGTGCTTCAAATATCAAATCATATGAGAAAGTATTTATATTGTAACTAGTGGAGTTACCCAGTGTTGCTTGGGCTTATTTATTCCCAGAGAATTTGAACTTATTAATTTAGGGTTTATATTATAAAGTGGAGCTAACTGGTGTTGCTTGGGTTTATTTATAAGATCACACTGATATAGCCTATAGGCTGTGCTGTGCTACTCTCGAGCCACTTGGACTAACATCGCTGTTGCCCTCGTGACTGATGAGCTCATTATCCTAACTACTTAATCTATTTAAAACTCTAATACTGATTTTTGTTGAGTTTCGGGTAAGCAATTTAGTGAATTATTAGTTAATATTTACCAATTCTCACCCACTCACCCAAATAGATTGAACATATCAGACTCAAAGGTTTCAGATGTCAGTAAGTCAGTATGTCAGTGAATGTGTTTTAAGTAAGATTAGAAAGGAAGCTGATAGTTTAATGGGTAATTATATATCAGAGTGGTGATGAGGGCTAGATATTACCAGTTGATAGAAGTTGATTGGTAAAATTAGATGATTCATTAAGTAACAGATAGGCTGTTTTATATACCTATAAACAATAAACACATTTTTGAGACAACAGTTTATCCGCCTAATAGAGATAATTGGTTAAAACAGATACGATCCTTCATAAAAGATAATGATTGAAGCGATTGGATCATTATTTATCTAATTACTGGTTTGATATAGCCTTGGGCAGTAGTTGAAAAAGTTATTTAAATTATATATTAAATGATTTGTAATGGTGTCTGTATTATAATGGAGTGTTTGAGATAGAAATGAAGAGGCCAGCTTGGATCTTGATAAAACGGATTTGGGTAAAGTGGTGTTTGATTTAGGAGCTTTGCGACTATAAATATCCATCTGTTCTAAACTATCACTTGTGATTCGGGTTTGGGACCGGCAATAGAACGGTTTAGTTAAAACGAACTTGGTTTTAGAATGTAAGAGTCTGGAGTAAGTTTATAGGTGGACTTAAATCAAAACTAAGGGGCAATTAAAGTTTTATTGGTTGGCGTAATCAATGTCTAGGACATGGGTTGTAATGAAAAGGCGATAAATTATAATTGGTCCAAATTGATTTAAATCTACCATATAAAGAGTCGAAAGTCAATAGATTGGGTATGGCCTTCAACACATTCTCGGATAAGTCAGTTCGAATGCGTTCGGCGTATCGGCTTTCAATCTCCAACTTTGAACCGATACGACGTGCATCTTCAATGGAACCAATCGTCGCTTCAAGGAGGTTGAGTGCCGACCCAGTTGCCCAAATCACTACTGACCCTGCTTACTTTCGCACCAAAGTCACAACCGACGCACTCCGCAGGGCCATCTTGGAACTTAGCACTGTTGGAACTAAACCCCATCGCAAATCTTGGTCAGCCACGTTGGCGGCGTGGGTAAGGGAGTTGGCTCGACCCACCCAAACCAGGCATACGAGTTTGGATGGCATCTGTATGCTTTGCTCCTGCCGCCAACCTCCAACCCCAAATTCCCTCCTCTACGTCCAGATGGTTGACATTGAATCACTGCGGTAGTGTAACATTAACTCAGCTTCCTTCAGTGTTTGGAATTCGACACAAGCTGCAAGAGGTTGAATAAATCATTAAAGGTTTTTGTTTGTTTTTCTTATATTAAATGTAGCAATTATCATTTTACTTTTAATTTTTAAAAAGTACCTAATATTCATCTCCACTTCCGAAAATAAATCTAGTTAAAGTTCAACCTTCTTTACTACCTGGACCCTAAACTACTGTCATTTATCTAAAAATGAACTATTATAATCATCGAATATCTTACCCCAATATACTCTGTCACTTAATATAATCAGAAAGACCTTTATGGACTTATTCAACTTAAACTTTATTCCATCCAAGATCATTTTTGATTTGTCGGATTTTAACTAAAAAGCTATCCACATTAAATAGTACCTGGATTGTTTCTATTTTGGCTTCAACTTTAAAAGTATATTTACCTTTCAAATTCACCAAGATAAACCAAATCGGAAGCCTTCTAATCCACCATCACTTACCGAACCATTCCGAGATGTAAAATCCGATCCTAATTTGTATGAACCTAACCCTCGAATTATCGCCGCATCCCAAATCCCCCAGTGATACCATCCACCCTACAATTTAACCCATTTGCTTCACAAGTTACAAATATGTAACCTCAATACCAATCCTCCATATGTTAAAATTTACTAATATTTGTGCCTTCCTATTAAGCTTAACCATCTTCTTACCCAACTCACTAATAACATTTCACCGCAATATCTACTTTTCAATTTCAAGCCCTGCCATTAATCCCTATTGACCACCAAATTACATCACTAGCAATAGTAACTCATAAGTACCAATCTTAAGATCAACTATTAAATGAATATAAACCTTTAATCTTATAACCATCTGAAAATTTTAACCCAGACTCCTATAGATTCAGGCTTTCAAGATGTTGGAAGCCTAGTTTGAATAAGAATCATTTTCTCCTCGAAA